>JBBPBR010001135.1:0-16123 GCA_037974775.1 Cicer pinnatifidum | reverse complement strand
TGACCTAATTGATCATCCAATGACACAAACACACCTATTGGATGCACAAGATTGGTTAAAAACCCTAATTGGACAAGAATAAGCCTAGGGAGGACGAAACTGACCTAAATGTTAGTCCAATGACACAACTTAACTTATTGGATGCACAAGATTGGTTAAAAACCCTAATTGGACAAGAATATGCCTAGGGAGGATGAAAATGACCTAATTGATCATCCAATGACACAAACACACCTATTGGATGCACAAGATTGGTTAAAAATCCTAATTGGACAAGAATATGCCTAGGGAGGACGCAAATGACCTAATTGATCATCCAATGACACAAATGAACTTATTGGATGCACAAGATTGGTTAAAAACCCTAATTGGACAAGAATATGCCTAGAGAGGACGAAAATGACCTAATTGATCATCCAATGACACAACTCAACTTATTGGATGCACAAGATTGGTTAAAAACCCTAATTGGGCAAGAATAAGCCTAGGGAGGACGAAAATGACCTAATTGATAATCCAATGACACAAACACACCTATTGGATGCACAAGTTTGGTTAAAAACCCTAATTGGACAAGAGTATGCCTAGGGAGGACGAAAATGACGTAATTGATCATCCAATGACACAAACACACCTATTGGATGCACAAGATTGGTTAAAAACCCTAATTGGACAAGAATATGCCTAGGGAGGACGAAAATGACCTAATTGATCATCCAATGACACAAACACACCTATTGGATACACAAGATTGGTTAAAACCCCTAATTGGACAAGAATAAGCCTAGGGAGGACGAAAATGACCTAATTGATCATCCAATGACACAAACACACCTATTGGATGCACAAGATTGGTTAAAAACCCTAATTGGACCAGAATATGCCTAGGGAGGATGAAAATAACCTAATTGATCATCCAATGACACAAACACACCTATTGGATGCACAAGATTGGTTAAAAATCCTAATTGGACAAGAATAAGCCTAGGGAGGACGAAAATGACCTAATTGATCATCCAATGACACAAACACACCTATTGGATGCACAAGATTGGTTAAAAACCTTAATTGGACAAGAATATGCCTAGGGAGGACGGAAATGACCTAAATATTAATTTAATGACACAAACAAACTTATCGGATGCACAAGATTGGTTAAAAACCCTAATTGGACAAGAATAAGCCTAGGGAGGACGAAAATGACCTAATTGATCATCCAATGACACAAACACACCTATTGGATGCACAAGATTGGTTAAAAACCCTAATTGGACAAGAATAAGCCTAGGGAGGACGAAAATGACCTAAATGTTAATCCAATGACACAACTCAACATATTGGATGCACAAGATTGGTTAAAAACCCTAATTGGACAATAATATGCCTAGGGAGGACGAAAATGACCTAATTGATCATCCAATGACACAAACACACCTATTGGATGCACAAGATTGGTTAAAAACCCTAGTTGGACAAGAACATGCTTAGGGAGGACGAAAATGACCTAATTGATCATCCAATGACACTAATGAACTTATTGGATGCACAAGATTGGTTAAAAACCCTAATTGGACAATAATAAGTCTAGGGAGGACGAAAATGACCTAATTGATCTTCCAATGACACAAACACACCTATTGGATGCACAAGATTGGTTAAAAACCCTAATTGGACAAGAATATGCCTAGGGAGGACGAAAATGACCTAATTGATCATCCAATGACACAAACACACCTATTGGATGCACAAGATTGGTTAAAAACCCTAATTGGACAAGAATATGCCTAGGGAGGACGAAAATGACCTAATTGATCATCCAATGACACAAACACACCTATTGGATGCACAAGATTGGTTAAAAACCCTAATTGGACAAAAATAAGCGTAGGGAGAACGAAAATGACCTAAATATTAATCCAATGACACAACTCAACTTATTGGATGCACAAGATTGGTTAAAAACCCTAATTGGACAAGAATAAGCCTAGGGAGGACGAAAATGACCTAATTGATCATCCAATGACACAAACACACCTATTGGATGCACAAGATTGGTTAAAAACCCTAATTGGACAAGAATATGCCTAGGGAGGACGAAAATGACCTAATTGATCATCCAATGACACAAACACACCTATTGGATGCACAAGATTGGTTAAAAACCCTAATTGGACAAGAATAAGCCTAGGGAGGACAAAAATGACCAAAATGTTAATCAAATGACACAACTCAACTTATTGGATGCACAAGATTGGTTAAAAACCCTAATTGGACAAGAATAAGCATAGGGAGGACGAAAATGACCTAATTGATCATCCAATGACACAAACACACCTATTGGATGCACAAGATTGGTTAAAAACCCTAATTGGACAAGAATATGCCTAGGGAGGACGAAAATGACCTAATTGATCATCCAATGACACAAACACACCTATTGGATGCACAAGATTGATTAAAAACCCTAATTGGCCAAGAATATGCCTAGGGAGAACGAAAATGACCTAAATTGATCATCCAATGACACAAACACACCTATTGTTTGCACAAGATTGGTTAAAAACCCTAATTGGACAAGAATATGCCTAGGGAGAACGAAAATGACCTAAATGTTAATCCAATGACACAAATGAACTTATTGGATGCACAAGATTGGTTAAATACCCTAATTGGACAAGAATAAGCCTAGGGAGGACGAAAATGACCTAATTGATCATCCAATGACACAAACACACCTATTGGATGCACAAGATTGATTAAAAACCCTAATTGGACAAGAATAAGCCTAAGGAGGACGAAAATGACCTAATTGATAATCCAATGACACAAACACACCTATTGGATGCACAAGATTGGTTAAAAACCCTAGTTGGACAAGAATGTGCCTAGGGAGGACGAAAATGACCTAATTGATCATCCAATGACACAAACACACCTATTGGATGCACAAGATTGGTTAAAAACCCTAGTTGGACAAGAATATGCCTAGGGAGGACGAAAATGACCTAATTGATCATCCAATGACACAAACGCACTTATTGGATGCACAAGATTAGTTAAAAACCCTAATTGGACAAGAATAAGCCTAGGGAGGACGAAAATGACCTAATTGATCATCCAATGACACAAACACACCTATTGGATGCACAAGATTGGTTAAAAACCCTAATTGGACAAGAATAAGCCTAGGGAGGACGAAAATGACCTAATTGATCATCCAATGACACAAACACACCTATTGGATGCACAAGATTGGTATAAAACCCTAGTTGGAAAAGAATATGCCTAGGGAGGACGAAAATGACCTAATTGATCATCCAATGACACAAATGAACTTATTGGATGCACAAGATTGGTTAAAATCCCTAATTTGACAAGAATAAGCCTAGGGAGGACGAAAATGACCTAATTGATCATCCAATGACACAAACACACCTATTGGACGCACAAGATTGGTTAAAAACCCTAATTGGACAAGAATATGCCTTGGGAGGACGAAAATGACCTAAATGTTAATCCAATGACACAAATGAACTTATTGGATGCACAAGATTGGTTAAAAACCTTAATTGGACAAGAATAAGCCTAGGGAAGACGAAAATGACCTA
Organism: Cicer pinnatifidum; assembly: GCA_037974775.1. NCBI lineage: Eukaryota > Viridiplantae > Streptophyta > Magnoliopsida > Fabales > Fabaceae > Cicer > Cicer pinnatifidum. Next base: position 12,515 of record JBBPBR010001135.1, on the reverse strand, counting down.
ATTGATCATCCAATGACACAAACACACCTATTGGATGCACAAGATTGGTTAAAAACCCTAATTGGACAAGAATATGCCTAGGGAGGACGAAAATGACCTAATTGATCATCCAATGACACAAACACACCTATTGGATGCACAAGATTGGTTAAAAACCCTAACTAGACAAGAATATGCCTAGGGATGACGAAAATGACCTAATTGATCATCCAATGACACAAACACACCTATTGGATGCACAAGATTGGTTAAAAACCCTAATTTGACAAGAATATGACTAGGGAGGACGAATATGACCTAAATGTTAATCCAATAACACAAATGAACTTATTGGATGCACAAGATTGGTTAAAAACCCTAATTGGACAAGAATAAGCCTAGGGAGGACGAAAATGACCTAATTGATCATCCAATGACACAAACACACCTATTGGATGCACAAGATTGGTTAAAAACCCTAATTGGACAAGAATAAGCCTAGGGAGAACGAAAATGACCTAATTGATCATCCAATGACACAAACACACCTATTGGATGCACAAGATTGGTTAAAAACCATAGTTGGACAAGAATAAGCCTAGGGAGGACGAAAAGACCTAATTGATCATCCAATGACACAAACACACCTATTGGATGCACAAGATTGGTTAAAAACCCTAATTGGACAAGAATATGCCTAGGGAGGACGAAAATGACCTAATTGATCATCCAATGACACAAACACACCTATTGGATGCACAAGATTGGTTAAAAACCCTAATTGGACAAGAATATGCCTAGGGAGAACGAAAAAGACCTAATTGATCATCCAATGACACAAACACTCCTATTGGATGCACAAGATCGGTTAAAAACCCTAATTGGACAAGAATAAGCCTAGGGAGGACGAAAATGACCTAATTGATCATCCAATGACACAAACACACCTATTGGATGCACAAGATTGGTTAAAAACCCTAATTGGACAAGAATAAGCCTAGGGAGGCTGAAAATTACTTTATTGATCATCCAATGACACAAATACACCTATTGGATGCACAAGATTGGTTAAAAACCCTAATTGGACAAGAATAAGCCTAGGGAGGACGAAAATGACCTAATTGATCATCCAATGACACAAACACACCTATTGGATGCACAAGATTGGTTAAAAACCCTAATTGGACAAGAATAAGCCTAGGGAGGACGAAAATGACCTAATTGATCATCCAATGACACAAACACACCTATTGGATGCACAAGATTGGTTAAAAACCCTAATTGGACAAGAATAAGCCTAGGGAGGACGAAAATGACCTAATTGATCATCCAATGACAGAAACACACCGATTGGATTCACAAGATTGGTTAAAAACCCTAATTCGACAAGAATATGCCTAAGGAGGACGAAAATGACCTAAATATTAATTCAATGACACAAACAAAGTTATTGGATGCACAAGATTGGTTAAAAACCCTAATTGGACAAGAATAAGCCTTGGGATGATGAAAATGACCTAATTGATCATCCAATGACACAAACACACCTATTGGATGCACAAGATTGGTTAAAAACCCTAATTGGACAAGAATAAGCCTAGGGAGGACGAAAATGACCTAATTGATCATCCAATGACACAAACACACCTATTGGATGCACAAGATTGGTTAAAAACCCTAATTGGACAAGAATAAGCCTAGGGAGGACGAAAATGACCTAATTGATCATCCAATGACACAAACACACCTATTGGATGCACAAGATTGGTTAAAAACCCTAATTGGACAAGAATAAGCCTAGGGAGGACGTAAATGACCTAATTGATCATCCAATGACACAAATGAACTTATTGGATGCACAAGATTTGTTAAAAACCCTAATTGGACAAGAATATGCCTAAGGAGGACGAAAATGACCTAAATATTAATTCAATGACACAAACAAAGTTATTGGATGCACAAGATTGGTTAAAAACCCTAATTTGACAAGAATAAGTCAAGGGAGCACGAAAATGACCTAATTGATCATCCAATGACACAAACACACCTATTGGATGCACAAGATTGGTTAAAAACCCTAATTGGACAAGAATAAGCCTAGGGAGGACGAAAATGACCTAATTGATCATCCAATGACACAAACACACCTATTGGATGCACAAGATTGGTTAAAAACCCTAATTGGACAAGAATAAGCCTAGGGAGGACGTAAATGACCTAATTGATCATCCAATGACACAAATGAACTTATTGGATGCACAAGATTTGTTAAAAACCCTAATTGGACAAGAATAAGCCTAGGGTGGACGAAAATGACCTAATTGATCATCCAATGACACAAACACACCTATTGGATGCACAAGATTGGTTAAAAACCCTAATTGGACAAGAATATGCCTAGGGAGGACGAAAATGACCTAATTGATCATCCAATGACACAAACACACCTATTGGATGCACAAGATTGGTTTAAAACCCTAATTGGACAAGAATAAACCTAGGGAGAACGAAAATGACCTAAATGTTAATCCAATGACACAACTCAACTTATTGGATGCACAAGATTGGTTAAAAACCCTAATTGGACAAGAATAAGCCTAGGGAGGACGAAAATGACCTAATTGATCATCCAATGACACAAACACACCTATTGGATGCACAAGATTGGTTAAAAACCCTAATTGGACAAGAATAAGCCTAGGGAGGACGAAAATGACCTAATTGAAAATCCAATGACACAAACACACCTATTGGATGCACAAGATTGGTTAAAAACCCTAATTGGACAAGAATAAGCCTAGGGAGGACGAAAATGACCTAATTGATCATCCAATGACACAAACACACCTATTGGATGCACAAGATTGGTTAAAAAACCCTAATTGGACAAGACTAAGCCTAGGGAGGACGAAAATGACCTAATTGATCATCCAATGACACAAACACACCTATTGGATGCACAAGATTGGTTAAAAACCCTAATTGGGCAAGAATATGCCTAGGTAGGACGAAAATGACCTAATTGATCATCCAATGACACAAACACACCTATTGGATGCACAAGATTGGTTAAAAACCCTAATTGGACAAGAATATGCCTAGGGAGGACGAAAATGACCTAATTGATCATCCAATGACACAAACACACCTATTGGATGCACAAGATTGGTTAAAAACCCTAATTGGAAAAGAATAAGCCTAAGGAGGACGAAAATGACCTAATTGATCATCCAATGACACAAACACACCTATTGGATGCACAAGATTGGTTTAAAACCCTAATTGGACAAGAATAAGCCTAGGGAGGACGAAAATGACCTAATTGATCATCCAAAGACACAAACACATCTATTGGATGCACAAGATTGGTTAAAAACCCTAGTTGGACAAGAATATACCTAGGGAGGATGAAAATGACCTAATTGATCATCCAATGACACAAACACACCTATTGGATGCACAAGATTGGTTAAAAACCCTAATTGGACAAGAATATGCCTAGGGAGGACGAAAATGACCTAATTGATCATCCAATGACACAAACACACCTATTGGATGCACAAGATTGGTTAAAAACCCTAGTTGGACAAGAATATGCATAGGGAGGACGAAAATGACCTAATTGATCATCCAATAACACAAATGAACTTATTGGATGCACAAGATTGGTTAGAAACCCTAATTGGACAAGAATAAGCCTAGGGAGGACGAAAATGACCTAATTGATCATCCAATGACACAAACACACCTATTGGATGCACAAGATTGGTTAAAAACCCTAATTGGACAAGAATAAGCCTAGGGAGGACGAAAACGACCTAATTGATCATCTATTGCCACAAACACACCTATTGGATGCATAAGATTGGTTAAACACCTATTGGTTGCACAAGATTGGTTAAAAACCCTAATTGGACAAGAATAAGCCTAGGGAGGACGAAAATAATCTAATTGATCATCCAATGACACATACACACCTATTGGATGCACAAGATTGGTTAAAAACCCTAATTGGACAAGAATATGCCTAGGGAAGACGAAAATGACCTAAATATTAATTCAATGACACAAACAAACTTATCGGATGCACAAGATTGGTTAAAAACCATAATTGGACAAGAATAAGCCTAGGGAGGACGAAAATAACCTAATTGATCATCCAATGACACAAACACACCTATTGGATGCACAAGATTGGTTAAAAACCCTAATTGGACAATAATATGCCTAGAGAGGACGAAAATGACCTAATTGATCATCCAATGACACAAACACACATATTGGATGCACAAGATTGGTTAAAAACCCTAATTGGACAAGAATAAGCCTAAGGAGGACGAAAATGACCTAAATGTTAATCCAATGACACAACTCAAGTTATTGGATGCACAAGATTGGTTAAAAACCTTAATTGGACAAGAATATGCCTAGGGAAGACCAAAATGACCTAAATATTAATTCAATGACACAAACAAACTTATCGGATGCACAAGATTGGTTAAAAACCCTAATTGGACAAGAATAAGCCTAGGGAGGACGAAAATGACCTAATTGATCATCCAATGACACAAACACACCTATTGGATGCACAAGATTGGTTAAAAACACTAATTGGACAAGAATATGCCTAAGGAAGACGAAAATGACCTAAATATTAATTCAATGACACAAACAAACTTATCGGATGCACAAGATTGGTAAAAAACCCTAATTGGACAAGAATAAGCCTAGGGAGGACGAAAATGACCTAATTGATCATCCAATGACACAAACACACCTATTGGATGCACAAGATTGGTTAAAAACCATAATTGGACAATAATATGCCTAGAGAGGACGAAAATGACCTAATTGATCATCCAATGACACAAACACACATATTGGATGCACAAGATTGGTTAAAAACCCTAATTGGACAAGAATAAGCCTAGGGAGGACGAAAATGACCTAAATGTTAATCCAATGACACAACTCAAGTTATTGGATGCACAAGATTGATTAAAAACCTTAATTGGACAAGAATAAGCCTAGGGAGGACAAAAATGACCTAATTGATCATCCAATGACACAAACACACCTATTGGATGCACAAGATTGGTTAAAAACCCTAATTGGACAAGAATATGCCTAGGGAGGACGAAAATGACCTAATTGATCATCCAATGACACAAACACACCTATTGGATGCACAAGATTGGTTAAAAACCCTAATTGGACAAGAATAAGCCTAGGGAGGACGAAAATGACCTAATTGATCATCCAATGACACAAACACACCTATTGGATGCACAAGATTGGTTAAAAACCCTAATTGGACAAGAATATGCCTAGGGAGGACAAAAATAACCTAATTGATCATCCAATGACACAAACACACTTATTGGATGCACAAGATTAGTTAAAAACCCTAATTGGACAAGAATAAGCCTAGGGAGGACGAAAATAACCTAATTGATCATCCAATGACACAAACACACCTATTAGAAGCGCAAGATTGGTCTAAAACTCTAATTGGACAAGAATATGCCTAGGGAGGACGAAAATGACCTAAATGTTAATCCAATGACACAAATGAACTTATTGGATGCACAAGATTGGTTAAAAACCCTAATTGGACAAGAATATGCCTAGGGAGGACGAAAATGACCTAATTGATCATCCAATGACACAAACACAGCTATTGGATGCACAAGATTGGTTAAAAACACTAATTGGACAAGAATAAGCCTAGGGAGGACGAAAATGACCTAAATGTTAATCCAATGAAACAACTCAACTTATTGGATGCACAAGATTGGTTAAAAACCCTAATTGGACAAGAATATGCCTAGGGAGGACGAAAATGACCTAATTGATAATCCAATGACACAAACACACCTATTGGATGCACAAGTTTGGTTAAAAACCCTAATTGGACAAGAATATGCCTAGGGAGGACGAAAATGACGTAATTGATCATCCAATGACACAAACACACCTATTGGATGCACAAGATTGGTTAAAAACCCTAATTGGACAAGAATATGCCTAGGGAGGACGAAAATGACCTAATTGATCATCGAATGACACAAACACACCTATTGGATGCCCAAGATTGGTTAAAAACCCTAATTGGACAAGAATATGCCTAGGGAGGACGAAAATGACCTAATTGATCATCCAATGACACAAACACATCTATTGGATGCACAAGATTGGTTAAAAACCCTAATTGGACAAGAATATGCCTAGGGAGGACGAAAATGACCTAAATATTAATTCAATGACACAAACAAACTTATCGGATGCACAAGCTTGGTTAAAAACCTTAATTGGACAAGAATATGCCTAGGGAGGACGAAAATGACGTAATTGATCATCCAATGACACAAACACACCTATTGGATGCACAAGATTGGTTAAAAACCCTAATTGGACAAGAATATGCCTAGGGAGGACGAAAATGACCTAATTGATCATCGAATGACACAAACACACCTATTTGATGCACAAGATTGGTTAAAAACCCTAATTGGACAAGAATATGCCTAGGGAGGACGAAAATGACCTAATTGATCATCCAATGACACAAACACACCTATTGGATGCACAAGATTGGTTAAAAACCCTAATTGGACAAGAATATGCCTAGGGAGGACGAAAATGACCTAAATATTAATTTAATGACACAAACAAAGTTATTGGATGCACAAGATTGGTTAAAAACCCTAATTGGACAAGAATAAGCCTAGGGACGACGTAAATGACCTAACTGATCATCCAATGACACAAACACACCTATTGGATGCAGAAGATTGGTTAAAAACCCTAATTGGACAAGAATATGCCTAGGGAGGACGAAAATGACCTAAATATTAATTCAATGACATAAACAAACTTATCGGATGCACAAGCTTGGTTAAAAACCTTAATTGGACAAGAATAAGCCTAGGGAGGACGAAAATGACCTAATTGATCATCTAATGACACAAACACACCTATTGGATTCACAAGATTGGTTAAAAACCCTAATTGGACAAGAATAAGCCTAGGGAGGACGAAAATGACCTAATTGATCATCTAATGACACAAACACACCTATTGGATTCACAAGATTGGTTAAAAACCCTAATTGGACAAGAATAAGCCTAGGGAGGACGAAAATGACCTAATTGATCATCCAATGACACAAACACACCTATTGGATGCACAAGATTGCTTAAAAACCCTAATTGGACAAGAATATGCCTAGGGAGGATGAAAATGACGTAAATATTAATTCAATGACACAAACAAACTTATTGGATGCACAAGATTGGTTAAAAACCCTAATTGGACAAGAATATGCCTACGGAGGACGAAAATGACCTAAATGTTAATCCAATGACACAACTCAACTTATTGGATGCACAAGATTGGTTAAAAACCCTAATTGGACAAGAATATGCCTAGGGAGGACGAAAATGACCTAATTGATCATCCAATGACACAAACACACCTATTGGATGCACAAGATTGGTTAAAAACCCTAATTGGACAAGAATATGCCTAGGGAGGACGAAAATGACCTAATTGATCATCCAATGACACAAACACACCTATTGGATGCACAAGATTGGTTAAAAACCCTAATTGCACAAGAATATGCCTAGGGAGAACGAAAATGACCTAATTGATCATCCCATGACACAAACACACCTATTGGATGCACAAGATTGGTTAAAACCCTAATTGGACAAGAATAAGCCTAGGGAGGACGAAAATGACCTAATTGATCATCCAATGACACAAACACACCTATTGGATTCACAAGATTGGTTGAAAACCCTAAATGGACAAGAATATGCCTAGGGAGGACGAAAATGACCTAAATATTAATTAAATGACACAAACAAACTTATCGGAGGCACAAGATTGGTTAAAAACAATAATTGGACAATAATAAGCCTTGGGAGGACGTAAATGACCTAATTGATCATCCAATGACACAAACACACCTATTGGATGCACAAGATTGGTTAAAAACCCTAATTGCACAAGAATATGCCTAGGGAGGACGAAAATGACCTAAATATTAATTCAATGACACAAACAAACTTATCGGATGCACAAGATTGGTTAAAAACCCTAATTGGACAAGAATATGCCTAGGGAGGACGAAAATGACCTAATTGATCATCCAATGACACAAATGAACTTATTGGATGCACAAGATTAGTTAAAAACCCTAATTGGACAAGAATAAGCCTAGAGATGACGAAAATGACCTAATTGATCATCCAATGACACAAACACACCTATTGGATGCACAAGATTGGTTAAAAACCCTAATTGGACAAGAATATGCCTAGGGAGGACGAAAATGACCTAATTGATCATCCAATGACACAAACACACCTATTGGATGCACAAGATTGGTTAAAAACCCTAATTGGACAAGAATATGCCTAGGGAGGACGAAAATGACCTAAATGTTAATCCAATGACACAAATGAACTTATTGGATGCAAAAGATTGGTTAAAAACCCTAATTGGACATGAATAAGCCTAAGGAGGACTAAAATGACCTAATTGATCATCCAATGACACAAACACACCTATTGGATGCACAAGATTGGTTAAAAACCCTAATTGGACAAGAATAAGCCTAAGGAGGACTAAAATGACCTAATTGATCATCCAATGACACAAACACACCTATTGGATGCACAAGATTGGTTAAAAACCCTAGTTGGACAAGAATATGCCAATGGAGGACGAAAATGAACTAATTGATCATCCAATGACACAAATGAACTTATTGGATGCACAAGATTGGTTAAAAAAACCTAATTGGACAAGAATAAGCCTAGGGATGACGAAAATGACCTAATTGATCATCCAATGACACAAACACACCTACTGGATGCAAAAGATTGGTTAAAAACCCTAATTGGACAAGAATAAGCCTAGGGAGGACGAAAATGACCTAATTGATCATCCAATGACACAAACACACCTATTGGATGCACAAGATTGGTTAAAAACCCTAATTGGACAAGAATGTGCCTAGGGAGGACGAAAATGACCTAATTGATCATCCAATGACAAAAACACACCTATTGGATGCACAAGATCGGTTAAAAACCCTAATTGGGCAAGAATAAGTCTAGGGAGGACGAAAATGACCTAATTGATCATCCAATGACACAAGCACACCTATTGGATGCACAAGATTGGTTAAAAACCCTAATTGGACAAGAATATGCCTAGGGAGGACGAAAATGACCTAATTGATCATCCAATGACACAAACACACCTATTGGATGCACAAGATTGGTTAAAAACCCTAATTGGACAAGAATATGCCTAGGGAGGACGAAAATGACCTAATTGATCATCCAATGACACAAACACACCTATTGGATGCACAAGATTGGTTAAAAACCCTAATTGGACAAGAATATGCCTAGGGGGGACGAAAATGTCCTAATTGATCATCCAATGACACAAACACACCTATTGGATGCACAAGATAGGTTAAAAACCCTAATTGGACAAGAATTAGCCTAGGGAGGACGAAAATGACCTAATTGATCATCCAATGACACAAACACACCTATTGGATACACAAGATTGGTTAAAAACCCTAATTGGACAAGAATAAGCCTAGGGAGGACGAAAATGACCTAATTGATCATCCATTGCCACAAACACACCTATTGGATGCACAAGATTGGATAAAAACCCTAATTGGACAAGAATATGCCTAGGGAGGACGAAAATGACCTAATTGATCATCCAATGACACAAACACACCTATTGGATGCACAAGATTGGTTAAAAACCCTAATTGGACAAGAATAAGCCTAGGGAGGACGAAAATGACCTGATTCATCATCCAATGACACAAACACACCTATTGGATGCACAAGATTGGTTAAAAACCCTAATTGGACAAGAATAAGCCTAGGGAGGAAGAAAATGACCTAATATATCATCCAATGACACAAACACACCTATTGGATGCACAAGATTGGTTAAAAACCCTAATTGGACAAGAATAAGCCTAGGAAGGACGAAAATGACCTAATTGATCATCCAATGACACAAACACACCTATTGGATGCACAAGATTGGTTAAAAACCCTAATTGGACAAGAATAAGGCTAGGGAGGAGGAAAATGACCTAATTGATCATCCAATGACACAAACACACCTATCGGATGCACAAGATTGGTTAAAAACCCTAATTGGACAAGAATATGCCTAGGGAGGACGAAAATGACCTAATTGATCATCCAATGACACAAACACACCTATTGGATGCACAAGATTGGTTAAAAACCCTAATTGGACAAGAATATGCCTAGGGAGGACGAAAATGACCTAAATATTAATTCAATGACACAAACAAAGTTATTGATACACAAGATTGGTTAAAAACCCTAATTGGACAAGAATAAGCCTAGGGAGGACGAAAATGACCTAATTGATCATCCAATGACACAAACACACCTATCGAATGCACAAGATTGGTTAAAACCCTAATTGGACAAGAATAAGCCTAGGGAGGACGAAAATGACCTAAATCCTAATCCAATGACACAACTCAACTTATTGGATGCACAAGATTGGTTAAAAACCCTAATTGGGCAAGAATAAGCCTAGGGAGGACGAAAATGACCTAATTGATCATCCAATGACACAAACACACCTATTGGATGTACAAGATTGGTTAAAAACCCTAATTGGACAAGAATATACCTAGGGAGGACGAAAATGGCCTAATTGATCATCCATTGCCACAAACACACCTATTAGATGCAATAGATTCGTTAAAAACCCTAATTGGACAAGAATATGCCTAGGGAGGACGAAAATGACCTAATTGATCATCCAATGACACAAACACACCTATTGGATGCACAAGATTGGTTAAAAACCCTAATTGGACAAGAATATGCCTAGGGAGGACGAAAATGACCTAAATATTAATTCAATGACACAAACAAACTTATTGGATGCACAAGATTGGTTAAAAACCCTAATTGGACAAGAATACGCCTAGGGAGGATGAAAATGACCTAAATGTTAATACAATGACACAAACACACCTATTGGATGCACAAGATTGGTTAAAAACCCTAATTGGACAAGAATAAGCCTAGGGAGGACGAAAATGACCTAATTGATCATCCAATGACACAAACACACCTATTGGATGCACAAGATTGGTTAAAAACCCTAATTGGACAAGAATAAGCCTAGGGAGGACGAAAATTACCTAATTGATCATTCAATGACACAAACACACCTATTGGATGCACAAGATTGGTTAAAAACCCTAATTGGACAAGAATATGCCTAGGGAGGACGAAAATGACCTAAATGTTAATCCAATTACACAAATGAACTTATTGGATGCACAAGATTGGTTAAAAACCCTAATTGGACAAGAATAAGCCTAGGGAGGACGAAAATGACCTAAATGTTAATCCAATGACACAACTCAACTTATTGGATGCCCAAGATTGGTTAAAAACCCTAATTGGACAAGAATAAGCCTATGGTGGACGAAAATGACCTACTTGATCATCCAATGACACAAACACACCTATTGGATGTACAAGATTGGTTAAAACCCTAATTGGACAAGAATAAGCCTAGGGAGGACGAAAATGACCTAAATGTTAATCCAATGACACAACTCAACTTATTGCCTGCACAAGATTGGTTAAAAACCCTAATTGGACAAGAATAAGCCTTGGGAGGACGAAAATGACCTAATTGATCATCCAATGACACAAACACACCTATTGGATGCACAAGATAGGTTAAAAACCCTAATTGGACAAGAGTATGCCTAGGGAGGACGAAAATGACCTAAATATTAATTAGATGACACAAACAAACTTATCGGATGCACAAGATTGGTTAAAAACCTTAATTGGACAAGAATAAGCCTAGGGACGACGAAAATGACCTAATTGATCATCCAATGACACAAACACACCTATTAGATGCACAAGATTGGTTAAAAACCCTAATTGGACAAGAATAAGCCTAGGGAGGACGAAAATGACCTAATTGATCATCCAATGACACAAACACACCTATTGGATGCACAAGATTGGTTAAAAACCCTAATTGGACAAGAATATACCTAGGGAGGACGTAAATGACCTAATTGATCATCCAATGACACAAACACACCTACTGGATGCACAAGATTGGTTAAAAACCCTAATTGGACAAGAATATGCCTTGGGAGGACGAAAATGACCTAAATATTAATTCAATGATACAAACAAACTTATCAAATGGCCAAGATTGGTTAAAAACCCTAATTGGACAAGAATAAGCCTAGGGAGGACGAAAATGACCTAATTGATCATCCAATGACACAAACACACCTATTAGATGCACAAGATTGGTTAAAAACCCTAATTGGACAAGAATAAGCCTAGGGAGGACGAAAATGACCTAATTGATCATCCAATGACACAAACACACCTATTGGATGCACAAGATTGGTTAAAAACCCTAATTGGACAAGAATATACCTAGGGAGGACG
>JBBPBR010001134.1:0-44659 GCA_037974775.1 Cicer pinnatifidum | reverse complement strand
TATTGGATGCACAAGATTGGTTAAAAACCCTAATTGGGCAAGAATAAGCCTAGGGAGGACGAAAATGACCTAATTGATCAACCAATGACACAAACACACCTATTGGATGCACAAGATTGGTTAAAAACCCTAATTGGACAAGAATATGCCTAGGGAGGACGAAAATTACCTAATTGATCATCCAATGACACAAACACACCTATTAGATGCACAAGATTGGTTAAAAACCCTAATTGGACAAGAATTAGCCTAGGGAGGACGAAAATGACCTAATTGATCATCCAATGACACAAACTCACCTATTGGATGCACAAGATTGGTCTAAAACCCTAATTGGACAAGAATATCCCTAGGGAGGACGAAAATGACCTAAATGTTAATCCAATGACACAAATGAACATATTGGATGCACAAGATTGGTTAAAAACCCTATTTGGACAAGAATATGCCTAGGGAAGACGAAAATGACCTAAATATTAATTCAATGACACAAACGAAGTTATTGGATGCACAAGATTGGTTAAAAACCCTAATTGGACAAGAATAAGCCTAGGAAGGACATAAATGACCTAATTGATCATCCAATGACACAAACACACCTATTGGATGCACAAGATTGCTTAAAAACCCTAATTGGACAAGAATATGCCTAGGGAGGACGAAAATGACCTAAATATTAATTCAATGACACAAACAAACTTATCGGATGCACAAGATTGGTTAAAAACCCTAATTGGACAAGAATAAGCCTAGGGAGGACGAAAATGACCTAATTGATCATCCAATGACACAAACACACCTATTGGATGCACAAGATTGGTTAAAAACCCTAATTGGACAAGAATAAGCCTAGGGAGGACGAAAATGACCTAATTGATCATCCAATGACCCAAACACACCTATTGGATGCACAAGATTGGTTAAAAACCGTAATTGGATAAGAATATGCCTAGGGAAAACGAAAATGACCTAATTGATCATCCAATGACACAAATGAACTTATTGGTTGCACAAAATTAGTTAAAAACCCTAATTGGACAAGAATAAGCCTATGGAGGACGAAAATAACCTAATTGATCATCCAATGACACAAACACACCTATTGGATGCACAAGTTTTGTCTAAAACTCTAATTGGACAAGAATATGCCTAGGGAGGACGAAAATGACCTAAATGTTAATCCAATGACACAAATGAACTTATTGGATGCACAAGATTGGTTAAAAACCCTAATTGGACAAGAATAAGCCTAGGGAGGACGAAAATGACCTAAATGTTAATCCAATGACACAACTCAACTTATTGGATGCACAAGATTCGTTAAAAACCCTAATTGGACAAGAATAAGCCTACGGAGGACGAAAATGACCTAATTGATCATCCAATGACACAAACACACCTATTGGATGCACAAGATTGGTTAAAAACCCTAATTGGATAGAATATGCCTAGGGAGGACGAAAATTACCTAATTGATCATCCAATGACACAAACACACCTATTAGATGCACAAGATTGGTTAAAAACCCTAATTGGACAAGAATAAGCCTAGGGAGGACGAAAATGACCTAATTGATCATCCAATGACACAAACTCACCTATTGGATGCACAAGATTTGTCTAAAACTCTAATTGGACAAGAATATGCCTAGGGAGGACGAAAATGACCTAAATGTTAATCCAATGACACAAATGAACATATTGGATGCACAAGATTGGTTAAAAACCCTAATTGGACAAGAATATGCCTAGGGAGGACGAAAATGACCTAAATATTAATTCAATGACACAAACGAAGTTATTGGATGCACAAGATTGGTTAAAAACCCTAATTGGACAAGAATAAGCCTAGGGAGGACATAAATGACCTAATTGTTCATCCAATGACACAAACACACCTATTGGATGCACAAGATTGCTTAAAAACCCTAATTGGACAAGAATATGCCTAGGGAGGACGAAAATGACCTAAATATTAATTCAATGACACAAACAAACTTATCTGATGCACAAGATTGGTTAAAAACCCTAATTGGACAAGAATAAGCCTAGGGAGGATGAAAATGACCTAATTGATCATCCAATGACACAAACACACCTATTGGATGCACAAGATTGGTTAAAAACCCTAATTGGACAAGAATAAGCCTAGGGAGGACGAAAATGACCTAATTGATCATCCAATGACACAAACACACCTATTGGATGCACAAGATTGGTTAAAAACCCTAATTGGACAAGAATATGCCTAGAGAGGACGAAAATGACCTAAATGTTAATCCAATGACACAAATGAACTTATTGGATGCACAAGATTGGTTAAAAACCCTAATTGGACAAGAATAAGCCTAGGGATGACGAAAATGGCCTAATTGATCATCCAATGACACAAACACACCTATTGGATGCACAAGATTGGTTAAAAACCCTAATTGGACAAGAATATGCCTAGGGAGGACGAAAATGACCTAATTGATCATCCAATGACACAAACACACCTATTGGATGCACAAGATTGGTTAAAAACCCTAATTGGACAAGAATAAGCCTAGGGAGGACGAAAATGACCTAATTGATCATCCAATGACACAAACACACCTATTGGATGCACAAGATTGGTTAAAAACCCTAATTGGACAAGAATAAGCCTTCGAAGGACGAAAATGACCTAATTGATCATTCAATGACACAAACACACCTATTGGATGCACAAGATTGGTTAAAAACCCTAATTGGACAAGAATAAGCCTATGGAGGACGAAAATGAACTAATTGATCATCGAATGACACAAACACACCTATTGGATGCACAAGATTGGTTAAAAACCATAATTGGACAAGAATATGCCTAGGGAGGACGAAAATGACCTAATTCATCATCCAA
This sequence comes from Cicer pinnatifidum, assembly GCA_037974775.1. Classification (NCBI taxonomy): domain Eukaryota; kingdom Viridiplantae; phylum Streptophyta; class Magnoliopsida; order Fabales; family Fabaceae; genus Cicer; species Cicer pinnatifidum. The sequence goes on along the minus strand of JBBPBR010001134.1, from coordinate 41,775 downwards.
TGACACAAACACACCTATTGGATGCACAAGATTGGTTAAAAACCCTAATTGGACAAGAATAAGCCTAGGGAGGACGAAAATGACCTAATTGATCATCCAATGACACAAACACACCTATTGGATGCACAAGATTGGTTAAAAACCCTAATTGGACAAGAATAAGCCTAGGGAGGACGAAAATGACCTAATTGATCATCCAATGACACAAACACACCTATTGGATGCATAAGATTGGTTAAAAACCCTAATTGGACAAGAATAAGCTTAGGGAGGACGAAAAATGACCTAATTGATCATCCAATGACACAAACACACCTATTGGATGCACAAGATTGGTTAAAAACCCTAATTGGACAAGAATAAGCCTAGGGAGGACGAAAATGACCTAATTGATCATCCAATGACACAAACACACCTATTGGATGCACAAGACTGGTTAAAAACCCTAATTGGACAAGAATAAGCCTAGGGAGGAAGAAAATGACCTAATTGATCATCCAATGACACAAACACACCTATTGGATGCACAAGATTGGTTAAAAACCCTAATTGGACAAGAATAAGCCTAGGGAGGACGAAAATGACCTAATTGATCATCCAATGACACAAACACACCTATTGGATGCAGAAGATTGGTATAAAACCTTAGTTGGACAAGAATATGCCAAGGGAGGACGAAAATGACCTAATTGATCATCCAATGACACAAACACACCTATTGGATGCACAAGATTGGTTAAAAACCCTAATTGGACAAGAATAAGCCTAGGGAGGACGAAAATGACCTAATTGATCATCCAATGACACAAACACACCTATTGGATGCACAAGATTGGTTAAAAACCCTAATTGGACAAGAATAAGCCTAGGGAGGACGAAAATGACCTAATTGATCATCCAATGACACAAACACATCTATTGGAAGCACAAGATTGGTTAGAAACCCTAGTTGGACAAGAATATGCCTAGGGAGGACGAAAATGACCTAATTGATCATCCAATGACACAAATGAACTTATTGGATGCACAAGATTGCTTAAAAACCCTAATTGGACAAAAATAAGCATAGAAAGGACGAAAATGACCTAATTGATCATCCAATGACACAAACACACCTATTGGATGCACAAGATTGGTTAAAAACCCTAATTGGACAAGAATAAGCCTAGGGAGGACGAAAATGACCTAATTGATCATCCAATGACACAAACACACCTATTGGATGCACAAGATTGGTTAAAAACCCTAATTGGACAAGAATAAGCCTAGGGAGGACGAAAATGACCTAATTGATCATCCAATGACACAAACACACCTATTGGATGCACAAGATTGGTTTAAAACCCTAGATGGACAAGAATATGCCTAAGGAGGACGAAAAGGACCTAATTGATCATCCAATGACACAAATGAACTTATTGCATGCACAAGATTGGTTAAAAACCCTAATTGGCCAATAATAAGCCTAGGGAGGACGAAAATGACCTAATTGATCATCCAATGACACAAACACACCTATTGGATGCACAAGATTGGTTAAAAACCCTAATTGGACAAGAATAAGCCTAGGGAGGACGAAAATGACCTAATTGATCATCCAATGACACAAACACACCTATTGGATGCACAAGATTGGTTAAAAACCCTAATTGGACAAGAATATGCCTAGGGAGGACGAAAATGACCTAAATATTAATTCAATGACACACACACACCTATTGGAAGCATAAGATTGGTTAAAAACCCTAATTGGAAGAGAATAAGCCTAGGGAGGACGAAAATGACCTAATTGATCATCCAATGACACAAACACACCTATTGGATGCACAAGATTGGTTAAAAACCCTAATTGGACAAGAATAAGCCTAGGGAGGAAGAAAATGACCTCATTGATCATCCAATGACACAAACACACCTATTGGATGCACAAGATTGGTTAAAAACCCTAATTGGACAAGAATATGCCTAGGGAGGACGAAAATGACCTAAATATTAATTCAATGACACTAACAAACGTATTGGATGCACAAGATTGGTTAAAAACCCTAATTGGACAAGAATAAGCCTAGGGAGGACGAAAATGACCTAATTGATCATCCAATGACACAAACACACCTATTGGAAGCACAAGATTGGTTAAAAACCCTAATTGGATAAGAATATGCCTAGGGAGGACGAAAATGACCTAATTGATCATCCAATGACACAAACACACCTATTGGATGCAAAAGATTGGTTAAAAACCCTAATTGGACAAGAATAAGCCTAGGGAGGACAAAAATGACCTAATTGATCATCCAATGACACAAACACACCTATTGGATGCACAAGATTGGTTAAAAACCCTAATTGGGCAAGTATAAGCCTAGGGAGGACGAAAATGACCTAACTGATTATCCAATGACACAAACACACCTATTAGATGCACAAGATTGGTTAAAAACCCTAATTGGACAAGAATAAGCCTAGGGAGGACGAAAATGACCTAATTGATCATCCAATGACACAAACACACCTATTGGATGCACAAGATTGGTTAAAAACCCTAATTGGACAAGAATAAGCCTAGGGAGGACGAAAATGACCTAAATGTGAATCCAATGACACAACTCAACTTATTGGATGCACAAGATTGGTTAAAAACCCTAATTGCACAAGAATATGCCTAGGGAGGACGAAAATGACCTAAATGTTAATCCAATGACACAAATGAACTTATTGGATGCACAAGATTGGTTAAAAACCCTAATTGGACAAGAATAAGCCTAGGGAGGACGAAAATGACCTAAATGTTAATGCAATGACACAACTCAACTTATTGGAAGCACAAGATTGGTTAAAAACCCTAATTGGACAAGAATAAGCCTACGGAGGACGAAAATGACCTAATTGAGCATCCAATGACACAAACACACCTATTGGATGCACAAGATTGGTTAAAAACCCTAATTGGACAAGAATAAGCCTAGGGAGGACGAAAATGACCTAAATGTTAATCCAATGACACAACTCAACTTATTGGATGCACAAGATTGGTTAAAAACCCTAATCGGGCAAGAATAAGCCTAGGGAGGACGAAAATGACCTAATTGATCAACCAATGACACAAACACACCTATTGGATGCACAAGATTGGTTAAAAACCCTAATTAGACAAGAATATGCCTAGGGAGGACGAAAATTACCTAATTGATCATCCAATGACACAAACACACCTATTAGATGCACAAGATTGGTTAAAAACCCTAATTGGACAAGAATTAGCCTAGGGAGGACGAAAATGACCTAATTGATCATCCAATGACACAAACTCACCTATTGGATGCACAAGATTGGTCTAAAACTCTAATTGGACAAGAATATCCCTAGGGAGGACGAAAATGACCTAAATGTTAATCCAATGATACAAATGAAAATATTGGATGCACAAGATTGGTTAAAAACCCTAATTGGACAAGAATATGCCTAGGGAAGACGAAAATGACCTAAATATTAATTCAATGACACAAACGAAGTTATTGGATGCACAAGATTGGTTAAAAACCCTAATTGGACAAGAATAAGCCTAGGGAGGACATAAATGACCTAATTGATCATCCAATGACACAAACACACCTATTGGATGCACAAGATTGCTTAAAAATCCTAATTGGACAAGAATATGCCTAGGGAGGACGAAAATGACCTAAATATTAATTCAATGACACAAACAAACTTATCGGATGCACAAGATTGGTTAAAAACCCTAATTGGACAAGAATAAGCCTAGGGAGGACGAAAATGACCTAATTGATCATCCAATGACACAAAAACACCTATTGGATGCACAAGATTGGTTAAAAACCCTAATTGGACAAGAATAAGCCTAGGGAGGACGAAAATGACCTAATTGATCATCCAATGACACAAATAAACTTATTGGATGCACAAGATGAGTTAAAAACCCTAATTGGACAAGAATAAGCCTAGGGAGGACGAAAATAACCTAATTGATCATCCAATGACACAAACACACCTATTGGATGCACAAGATTGGTTAAAAACCCTAATTGGACAAGAATAAGCCTAGGGAGGACGAAAATGACCTAATTGATCATCCAATGACACAAACACACCTATTGGATGCACAAGATTGGTTAAAAACCCTAATTCGACAAGAATAAGCCTAGGGAGGACGAAAATGACCTAATTGATCATCCAATGACTCAAACACACCTATTGGATGCACAAGATTGGTTAAAAACCCTAATTTGACTAGAATAAGCCTAGGGAGGACGAAAATGACCTAATTGATCATCCATTGCCACAAACACACCTAATGGATGCACAAGATTGGTTAAAAACCCTAATTGGACAAGAATATGCCTAGGGAGGACGAAAATGACCTAATTGGTCATCCAATGACACAAACACACCTATTGGATGCACAAGATTTGTTAAAAACCCTAATTGGACAAGAATAAGCATAGGGAGGACGAAAATGACCTAATTGATCATCCAATGACACAAACACACCTATTGGATGCACAAGATTGGTTAAAAACCCTAATTGGACAAGAATAAGCCTAGGGAGGACGAAAATGACCTAATTGATCATCCAATGACACAAACACACCTATTGGATGCACAAGATTGGTTAAAAACCCTAATTGGACAAGAATAAGCCTAGGGAGGACGAAAATGACCTAATTGATCATCCAATGACACAAACACATCTATTGGAAGCACAAGATTGGTTAGAAACCCTAGTTGGACAAGAATATGCCTAGGGAGGACGAAAATGACCTAATTGATCATCCAATGACACAAATGAACTTATTGGATGCACAAGATTGCTTAAAAACCCTAATTGGACAAAAATAAGCATAGAAAGGACGAAAATGACCTAATTGATCATCCAATGACACAAACACACCTATTGGATGCACAAGATTGGTTAAAAACCCTAATTGGACAAGAATAAGCCTAGGGAGGACGAAAATGACCTAATTGATCATCCAATGACACAAACACACCTATTGGATGCACAAGATTGGTTAAAAACCCTAATTGGACAAGAATAAGCCTAGGGAGGACGAAAATGACCTAATTGATCATCCAATGACACAAACACACCTATTGGATGCGCATGATTGGTTCAAAACCCTAATTGGACAAGAATATGCCTAGGGAGGACGAAAATGACCTAAATGTTAATCCAATGACACAAATGAACTTATTGGATGCACAAGATTGGTTAAAAACCCTAATTGGACAAGAATAAGCCTAGGGAGGACGAAAATGACCTAAATGTTAATCCAATGTCACAAATGAACTTATTGGATGCACAAGATTCGTTAAAAACCCTAATTGGACAAGAATAAGCCTAGGGAGGACGAAAATGACCTAATTGATCATCCAATGACACAAACACACCTATTGGATGCACAAGATTGGTTAAAAACCCAAATTGCACAAGAATATGCCTAGGGAGGAGGAAAATGACCTAAATATTAATTCAATGACGCAAACAAAGTTATTGGATGCACAAGATTGGTTAAAAACCCTAATTGGACAAGAATAAGCCTAGGGAGGACGAAAATGACCTAATTGATCATCCAATGACACAAACACACCTATTGGATGCACAAGATTGGTTAAAAACCCTAGTTGGACAAGAATATGCGTAGGGAGGACGAAAATGACCTAAATATTAATTCAATGACGCAAAAAAAGTTATTGGATGCACAAGATTGATTAAAAACCCTAATTGGACAACAACATGCCTAGGGAGGACGAAAATGACCTAAATATTAATTCACTGACATAAACAAACTTATTGGATGCACAAGAATGGTTAAAAACCCTAATTGGAGAAGAATAAGCCTAGGGAGGACGAAAATGACCTAATTGATCATCCAATGACACAAACACACCTATTGGATGCACAAGATTGGTTAAAAACCTTAATTGGACAAGAATAAGCCTAGGGAGGACGAAAATGACCTAACTGATTATCCAATGACACAAACACACCTATTGAATGCACAAGATTGGTTAAAAACCCTAATTGGACAAGAATAAGCCTAGGGAGGACGAAAATGACCTAAATGTTAATCCAATGACACAACTCAACTTATTGGATGCACAAGATTGGTTAAAAACCCTAATTGGACAAGAATAAGCCTAGGGAGGACGAAAATGACCTAATTGATCATCCAATGACACAAACACACCTATTGGATGCACAAGATTGGTTAAAAACCCTAATTGGACAAGAATAAGCCTAGGGAGGACGAAAATGACCTAATTGATCATCCAACGACACAAATACACCTATTGGATGCCCAAGATTGGTTAAAAACCCTAATTGGACAAGAATATGCCTAGGGAGGACGTAAATGACCTAAATATTAATTCAATGACACAAACAAAGTTATTGGATGCACAAGATTGGTTAAAAACCCTAATTGAACTAGAATAAGCCTAGGGAGGACGTAAATGACCTAATTGATCATCCAATGACACAAACACACCTATTGGATGCACAAGATTGGCTAAAAACCCTAATTGGACAAGAATATGCCTAGGGAGGACGAAAATGACCTAATTGATCATCCAATGACACAAACACACCTATTGGATGCACAAGATTGATTAAAAACCCTAATTGGACAAGAATATGCCTAGGGAGGACAAAAATGACCTAATTGATCATCCAATGACACAAACACACCTATTGGATGCACAAGATTGGTTAAAAACCCTAATTGGACAAGAATATGCCTAGGGAGGACGAAAATGACCTAATTGATCATCCAATGACACAAACACACCTATTGGATGCACAAGATTGGTTAAAAACCCAAATTGGACAAGAATAAGCCTAGGGAGGACGAAAATGACCTAATTGATCATCCAATGTCACAAACACACCTATTGGATGCACAAGATTGGTTAAAAACCCTAATTGGACAAGAATATGCCTAGGGAGGACGAAAATGACCTAATTGATCATCCAATGACATAAACACACCTATTGGATGCACAAGATTGGTTAAAAACCCGAATTGGACAAGTATATGCCTAGGGAGGACGAAAATGACCTAATTGATCATCCAATGACACAAACACACCTATTGGATGCACAAGATTGGTTAAAAACCCTAATTGGACAAGAATAAGCCTAGGGAGGACGAAAATGACCTAATTGATCATCCAATGCCACAAACACGCCTATTGGATGCACAAGATTGGTTAAAAACCCTAATTGGACAAGAATATGCCAAGGGAGGACGAAAATGACCTAATCGGTCATCCAATGACACAAACACACCTATTGGATGCACAAGATTGGTTAAAAACCCTAATTAGACAAGAGTAAGCCTAAGGAGGATGAAAATAACCTAATTGATCATCCAATGACACAAACACACCTACTGGATGCACAAGATTGGCTAAAAACCCTAATTGGACAAGAATATGCCTAGGGAGGACGAAAATGACCTAAATGTTAATCCAATGACACAAATGAACTTATTGGATGCACAAGATTGGTTAAAAACCCTAATTGGACAAGAATAAGCCTAGGGAGGACGAAAATGACCTAAATGTTAATCCAATGACACAACTCAACTTATTGGATGCACAAGATTGGTTAGAAACCCTAACTGGACAAGAATAAGCCTAGGGAGGACGAAAATGACCTAATTGATCATCCAATGACACAAACACACCTATTGGATGCACAAGATTGGTTAAAAACCCTAATTAGACAAGAATATGCCTAGGGAGGACGAAAATGACCTAAATATTAATTCAATGACAGAAACAAACTTACTGGATGCACAAGATTGGTTAAAAACCCTAATTGGACAAGAATAAGCCTAGGGAGGACGAAAATGACCTAATTGATCATCCAATGACACAAACACACCTATTGGATGCACAAGATTGGTTAAAAACCCTAATTGGACAAGAATATGCATAGGGAGGACGAAAATGACCTAATTGATCATCCAATGACACAAACACACCTATTGGATGCACAAGATCGGTTAAAAACCCTAATTGGACAAGAATAAGCCTAGGGAGGACGAAAATTACCTAATTGATCATCCAATGACACAAACACACCTATTGGATGCACAAGATTGGTTAAAAACCCTAATTGGACAAGAATATGCCTAGGGAGGACGAAAATGACCTAAATGTTAATCCAATGACACAAATGAACTTATTGGATGCACAAGATTGGTTAAAAACCCTAATTGGACAAGAATAAGCCTAGGGAGGACGAAAATGACCTAAATGTTAATCCAATGACACAACTCAACTTATTGGATGCACAAGATTGGTTAAAAACCCTAATTGGACAAGAATAAGCCTATGGAGGACGAAAATGACCTAATTGATCATCCAATGACACAAACACACCTATTGGATGCACAAGATTAGTTAAAAACCCTAATTGGACAAGAATATGCCTAGGGAGGACGAAAATGACCTAAATATCAATTCAATGATACAAACAAACATATCGGATGCACAAGATTGGTTAAAAACCCTAATTGGACAAGAATAAGCCTAGGGACGACGAACATGACCTAATTGATCATCCAATGACACAAACACACCTATTGGATGCACAAGATTGGTTAAAAACCCTAATTTGACTAGAATAAGCCTAGGGAGGACGAAAATGACCTAATTGATCATCCAATGACACAACTCAACTTATTGGATGCACAAGATTGGTTAAAAACCCTAATTGGACAAGAATAAGCCTAGGGAGGACGAAAATGACCTAATTGATCATCCAATAACACAAACACACCTATTGGATGCACAAGATTGGTTAAAAACCCTAGTTGGAACAGAATAAGCCTAAGGAGGACGAAAATGACCTAATTGATCATCCAATGACACAAATGAACTTATTGGATGCACAAGATTGGTTAAAAACCCTAATTGGACAAGAATAAGCCTAGGGAGGACGAAAATGACCTAATTGATCATCCAATGACACAAACACACCTATTGGATGCACAAGATTGGTTAAAAACCCTAATTGGACAAGAATATGCCTAGGGAGGACAAAAATGACCTAAATATTAATTCAATGACACAAACAAAGTTATTGGATGCACAAGACTGGTTAAAAACCCTAATTGGACAAGAATAAGCCTAGGGAGGACGAAAATGACCTAATTGATCATCCAATGACACAAACACACCTATTGGATGCACAAGATTGGTTAAAAACCCTAATTGGACAAGAATAAGCCTAGGGAGGACGAAAATGACCTAATTGATCATCCAATGATACAAACACACCTATTGGATGCACAAGATTGGTTAAAAACCCTAATTGGACAAGAATATGCCTAGGGAGGACGAAAATGACCTAATTGATCATCGAATGACACAAACACACCTATTGGATGCAAAAGTTTGGTTAAAAACCCTAATTGGACAAGAATATGCCTAGGGAGGACGAATATGACCTAAATGTTAATCCAATAATACAAATGAACTTATTGGATGCACAAGATTGGTTAAAAACCCTAATTCAACAAGAATAAGCCTAGGGAGAACGAAAATGACCTAATTGATCATCCAATGACACAAACACACCTATTGGAAGCACAAGATTGGTTAAGAACCCTAATTGGACAAGAATAAGCCTAAGGAGGACGAAAATGACCTAATTGATCATCCAATGACACAAATGAACTTATTGGATGCACAAGATTGGTTAAAAACCCTAATTGGACAAGAATAAGCCTAGGGAGGACGAAAATGACCTAATTGATCATCCAATGACACAAACACACCTATTGGATGCACAAGATTGGTTAAAAACCCTAGTTGGACGAGAATATGCCTAGGGAGGACGAAAATGACCTAATTGATCATCCAATGACACAAATGAACTTATTGGATGCACAAGATTGGTTAAAAACCAGAATTGGTCAAGAATATGCCTAGGGAGGAGGAAAATGACCTAAATATTAATTCAAGGACACAAACAAAGTTATTGGATGCACAAGATTGGTTAAAAACCCTAATTGGACAAGAATAAGCCTAGGGAGGACGAAAATGACCTAATTGATCATCCAATGACACAAACACACCTATTGGATGCACAAGATTGGTTAAAAACCCTAGTTGGACAAGAATATGCCTAGGGAGGACGAAAATGACCTAATTGATCATCCAATGACACAAATGAACTTATTGGATACACAAGATTGGTTAAAAACCCTAATTGGACAAGAATATGCCTAGGGACGACGAAAATGGCCTAAATATTAATTCAATGACATAAACAAACTTATTGGAGGCACAAGATTGGTTAAAAACCCTAATTGGACAAGAATAAGCCTAGGGAGGACGAAAATGACCTAATTGATCATCCAATGCAACAAACACACCTATTGGAAGCACAAGATTGGTTAAAAACCCTAATTAGACAAGAATATGCCTAGGAAGGACGAAAATGACCTAAATGTTAATCCAAAGATACAAATGAACTTATTGGATGCACAAGATTGGTTAAAAACCCTAATTGGACAAGAATAAGCCTAAGGAGGACGAAAACGACCTAATTGATCATCGAATGAGACAAACACACCTATTGGAAGCACAAGATTGGTTAAAAACCCTAATTGGACAAGAATATGCCTAGGGAGGACGAAAATGACCTAAATGTTAATCCAATGACACAAATGAACTTATTGGATGCACAAGATTGGTTAAAAACCCTAATTGGACAAGAATAAGCCTAGGGAGGACGAAAATGACCTAATTGATCATTCAATGACACAAACACACCTATTGGATGCACAATATTGGTTAAAAACCCTAATTGGACAAGAATATGCCTAGGGAGGACGAAAATGACCTAAATATTAATTCAATGACATAAACAAACTTATTGGATGCAAAAGATTGGTTAAAAACCCTAATTGGACAAGAATAAGCCTAGGGAGGACGAAAATGACTTAATTGATCATCCAATGTCACAAACACACCTATTGGAAGCACAAGATTGGTTAAAAACCCTAATTGGACAAGAATATGCCTAGGGAGGACGAAAATGACCTAAATGTTAATCCAATGACACAAATGAACTTATTGGATGCACAAGATTGGTTAAAAACCCTAATTGGACAAGAATAAGCCTAGGGAGGACGAAAATGACCTAATTGATCATCCAATGACACAAACACACCTATTGGATGCACAAGATTGGTTAAAAACCCTAATTGGAAAAGAATATACCTAGGGAGGAGGAAAATGACCTAAATATTAATTCAATGACACAAACAAAGTTATTGGATGCACAAGATTGGTTAAAAACCGTAATTGGACAAGAATAAGCCTAGGGAGGACGAAAATGACCTAATTGATCATCCAATGACACAAACACACCTATTGGATGCACAAGATTGGTTTAAAACCCTAATTGGACAAGAATACGTCTAGGGAGGACGAAAATGACCTAAATATGAATTCAATGACACAAACAAACTTATTGGATGCACAAGATTGGTTAAAAACCCTAATTGGACAAGAATAAGCCTAGGGAGGACGAAAATGACCTAAATGTTAATCCAATGACACAAACTCACCTATTGGATGCACAAGATTGGTTAAAAACCCTAATTGGACAAGAATAAGCCGAGGGAGGACGAAAATAACCTAATTGATCATCCAATGACACAAACACACCTATTGGATGCACAAGATTGGTTAAAAACCCTAAGCTTAGGGAGGACGAAAATGACCTAATTGATCATCCAAAGACACAAACACACCTATTGGATGCACAAGATTGGTTAAAAACCCTAGTTGGACAAGAATATGCCTAGGGAGGACGAAAATGACCTAACTGATCATCCAATGACACAAATGAACTTATTGGATGCACAAGATTGGTTAAAAACCCTAATTGGACCAGAATAAGCCTAAGGAGGACGAAAATGACCTAATTGATCATCCAATGACACAAACACACCTATTGGATGCACAAGATTGGTTAAAAACCCTAATTGGACAAGAATAAGCCTAGGGAGGACGAAAATGACCTAATTGATCATCCAATGACACAAACACACCTATTGGATGCACAAGATTGGTTAAAAACCCTAATTGGACAAGAATATGCCTAGGGAGGACGAAAATGACCTAAATATTAATTCAATGACACAAATGAACTTATTGGATTCACAAGATTGGTTAAAAACCCTAATTGGACAAGAATAAGCCTAGGGAGGACGAAAATAACCTAATTGATCATCCAATGACACAAACACACCTATTGGATGCACAAGATTGGTTAAAAACCCTAATTGGACAAGAATATGCCTAGGGAGGAAGAAAATGACCTAAATATTAATGCAATGACACAAACAAAGTTATTGGATGCACAAGATTGGTTAAAAACCCTAATTGGACAAGAATAAGCCTAGGGAGGACGAAAATGACCTAATTGATCATCCAATGACACAAACACACCTATTGGATGCACAAGATTGGTTAAAAACCCTAATTGGACAAGAATATGCCTAGGGAGGACGAAAATGACCTAAATATTAATTCAATGACACAAACAAAGTTATTGGATGCACAAGATTGGTTAAAACCCCTAATTGGACAAGAATAAGCCTGGGGAGGACGTAAATGACCTAATTGATCATCCAATGACACAAAAACACCTATTGGATGCACAAGATTGGTTAAAAACCCTAATTGGACAAGAATATGCCTAGGGAGGACGAAAATGACCTAAATATTAATTCAATGACACAAACAAACTTATTGGATGCACAAGATTGGTTAAAACCCTAATTGGACAAGAATAAGCCTAGGGAGGACGAAAATTACCTAATTGATCATCCAATGACACAAACACACCTATTAGATGCACAAGATTGGTAAAAAACCCTAATTGGACAAGAATAAGCCTAGGGAGGACGAAAATGACCTAATTGATCATTCAATGACACAAGCACACCTATTGGATGCACAAGATTGGTCTAAAACTCTAATTGGACAAGAATATGCCTAGGGAGGACGAGAATGACCTAAATGTTAATCCAATGACACAAATGAACTTATTGGATGCACAAGATTGGTTAAAAACCCTAATTGGACAAGAATACGCCTAGGGAGGACGAAAATGACCTAAATATTAATTCAATGACACAAACAAAGTTATTGGATGCACAAGATTGGTTAAAAACCCTAATTGGACAAGAATAAGCCTAGGGAGGACATAAATTACCTAATTGATCATCCAATGACACAAACACACCTATTGGATGCACAAGATTGCTTAAAAACCCTAATTGGACAAGAATATGCCTAGGGAGGACGAAAATGACCTAAATATTAATTCAATGACACAAACAAACTTATCGGATGCACAAGATTGGTTACAAACCCTAATTGGACAAGAATAAGCCTAGGGAGGACGAAAATGACCTAATTGATCATCCAATGACACAAACACACCTATTGGATGCACAAGATTGGTTAAAAACCCTAATTGGACAAGAATAAGCCTAGGGAGGACGAAAATGACCTAATTGATCATCCAATGACACAAACACACCTATTGGATGCACAAGATTGGTTAAAAACCCTAATTGGATAAGAATATCCCTAGGGAAGACGAAAATGACCTAATTGATCATCCAATGACACAAATGAACTTATTGGTTGCACAAAATTAGTTAAAAACCCTAATTGGACAAGAATAAGCCTATGGAGGACGAAAATAACCTAATTGATCATCCAATGACACAAACACACCTATTGGATGCACAAGTTTTGTCTAAAACTCTAATTGGACAAGAATATGCCTAGGGAGGACGAAAATGACCTAAATGTTAATCCAATGACACAAATGAACTTATTGGATGCACAAGATTGGTTAAAAACCCTAATTGGTCAAGAATAAGCCTAGGGAGGAAGAAAATGACCTAAATGTTAATCCAATGACACAACTCAACTTATTGGATGCACAAGTTTGGTTAAAAACCCTAATTGGGCAAGAATAAGCCTAGGGAGGACGAAAATGACCTAATTGATCATCCAATGACACAAACACACCTATTGGATGCACAAGATTGGTTAAAAACCCTAATTGGACAAGAATATGCCTAGGGAGGACGAAAATGACCTAAATGTTAATCCAATGACACAAATGAACTTATTGGATGCACGAGATTGGTTAAAAACCCTAATTGGACAAGAATAAGCCTAGGGAGGACGAAAATGACCTAAATGTTAATGCAATGACACAACTCAACTTATTGGATGCACAAGATTGGTTAAAAACCCTAATTGGACAAGAATAAGCCTACGGAGGACGAAAATGACCTAATTGAGCATCCAATGACACAAACACACCTATTGGATGCACAAGATTGGTTAAAAACCCTAATTGGACAAGAATAAGCCTAGGGAGGACGAAAATGACCTAAATGTTAATCCAATGACACAACTCAACTTATTGGATGCACAAGATTGGTTAAAAACCCTAATTGGACAAGAATAAGCCTAGGGAGGACGAAAATGACCTAATTGATCATCCAATGACACAAACACACCTATTGGATGCACAAGATTGGTTAAAAACCCTAATTGGACAAGAATAACCCTAGGGAGGACGAATATGACCTAAATGTTAATCCAATGACACAACTCAACTTATTGGATGCACAAGATTGGTTAAAAACCCTAATTGGACAAGAATAAGCCTATGGAGGACGAAAATGACCTAATTGATCATCCAATGACACAAACACACCAATTGGATGCACAAGATTGGTTAAAAACCCTAATTGGACAAGAATATGCTTAGGGAGGACGAAAATGACCTAAATGTTAATCCAATGACACAAATGAACTTATTGGATGCACAAGATTGGTTAAAAACCCTAATTGGACAAGAATAAGCCTAGGGAGGACGAAAATGACCTAAATGTTAATCCAATGACACAACTCCACTTATTGGATGTACAAGATTGGTTAAAAACCCTAATTGGACAAGAATAAGCCTAGGGAGGACGAAAATGACCTAATTGATCATCCAATACACAAACACACCTATTGGATGCACAAGATTGGTTAAAAACCATAATTGGACAATAATATGCCTAGAGAGGACGAAAATGACCTAATTGATCATCCAATGACACAAACACACCTATTGGATGCACAAGATTGGTTAAAAACCCTAATTGGACAAGAATAAGCCTAGGGAGGACGAAAATGACCTAAATATTAATTCAATGACATAAACAAAGTTATTGGATGCACAAGATTGATTAAAAACCCTAATTGGACAAGAATAAGCCTAGGGAGGACGAAAATGACCTAATTGATCATCCAATGACACAAACACACCTATTGGATGCACAAGATTGGTTAAAAACCCTAATTGGACAAGAATAAGCCTAGGGAGGACGAAAATGACCTAATTGATCATCCAATGACACAAACACACCTATTGGATGCACAAGATTGGTTAAAAACCCTAATTGGACAAGAATAAGCCTAGGGAGGACGAAAATGACCTAATTGATCATCCAATGACACAAACACACCTATTGGATGCACAAGATTGGTTTAAAACCCTAGTTGATCAAGAATATGCCTAGGAAGGACGAAAATGACCTAATTGATCATCCAATGACACAAATGAACTTATTGGATGCACAAGATTGGTTAAAAACCCTAATTGGACAAGAATAAGCCTAGGGAGGACGAAAATGACCTAATTGATCATCCAATGACACAAACACACCTATTGGATGCACAAGATTGGTTAAAAACCCTAATTGGACAAGAATAAGCCTAGGGAGGACGAAAATGACCTAATTGATCATCCAATGACACAAACACACCTATTGGATGCACAAGATTGGTTAAAAACCCTAATTGGACAAGAATAAGCCTAGGGAGGACGAAAATGACCTAATTGATCATCCAATGACACAAACACATCTATTGGAAGCACAAGATTGGTTAGAAACCCTAGTTGGACAAGAATATGCCTAGGGAGGACGAAAATGACCTAATTGATCATCCAATGACACAAATGAACTTATTGGATGCACAAGATTGCTTAAAAACCCTAATTGGACAAAAATAAGCATAGAAAGGACGAAAATGACCTAATTGATCATCCAATGACACAAACACACCTATTGGATGCACAAGATTGGTTAAAAACCCTAATTGGACAAGAATAAGCCTAGGGAGGACGAAAATGACCTAATTGATCATCCAATGACACAAACACACCTATTGGATGCACAAGATTGGTTAAAAACCCTAATTGGACAAGAATAAGCCTAGGGAGGACGAAAATGACCTAATTGATCATCCAATGACACAAACACACCTATTGGATGCACAAGATTGGTTAAAAACCCTAATTGGACAAGAATAAGCCTAGGGAGGACGAAAATGACCTAATTGATCATCCAATGACACAAACACACCTATTGGATGCACAAGATTGGATAACAACCCTAATTGGACAAGAATAAGCCTAGGGAGGACGAAAATGACCTAATTGATCATCCAATGACACAAACACACCTATTGGATGCACAAGATTGGTTAAAAACCCTAATTGGACAAGAATATGCCTAGAGAAGACGAAAATGACCTAATTGATCATCCAATGACACAAACACACCTATTGGATGCACAAGATTGGTTAAAAACCCTAATTGGACAAGAATAAGCCTAGGGAGGACGAAAATGACCTAATTGATCATCCAATGACACAAACACACCTATTGGATGCACAAGATTGGTTAAAAACCCTAATTGGACCAGAATATGCCTAGGGGGGACGAAAATGACCTAATTGATCATCCAATGACACAAACACACCTATTGGATGCACAAGATTGGTTAAAAACCCTAATTGGACAAGAATAAGCCTAGGGAGGACGAAAATGACCTAATTGATCATCCAATGACACAAACCCACCTATTGGATGCTCAAGATTGGTTAAAAACCCTAATTCGACAAGAATATGACTAGGGAGGACGAAAATGACCTAAATGTTAATCCAATGACACAAATGAACTTATTGGATGCACAAGATTGGTTAAAAACCCTAATTGGACAAGAATAAGCCTAGGGAGGACGAAAATGACCTAATTGATCATCCATTGCTACAAACACACCAATTGGATGCACAAGATTGGTTAAAAACCCTAATTGGACAAGAATAAGCCTAGGGAGGACGAAAATGACCTAATTGATCATCCAATGACACAAACACACCTATTGGATGCACAAGATTGGTTAAAAACCCTAATTGGACAAGAATAAGCCTAGGGAGGACGAAAATGACCTAATTGATCATCCAATGACACAAACACACCTATTGGATGCACAAGATTGGTTAAAAACCCTAACTAGACAAGAATATGCCTAGGGATGTCGAAAATGACCTAATTGATCATCCAATGACACAAACACACCTATTGGATGCACAAGATTGGTTAAAAACCCTAATTGGACAAGAATATGCCTAGGGAGGACGAATATGACCTAAATGTTAATCCAATAACACAAATGAACTTATTGGATGCACAAGATTGGTTAAAAACCCTAATTGGACAATAATATGCCTAGGGAGGACGAAAATGACCTAATTGATCATCCAATGACACAAACAAACTTATTGGATGCACAAGATTGGTTAAAAACCCTAATTGGACAAGAATAAGCCTAGGGAGGACGAAAATGACCTAATTGATCATCCAATGACACAAACACACCTATTGGATGCACAAGATTGGTTAAAAACCCTAATTGGACAAGAATATGCCTAGGGAGGACGAAAATGACCTAAATATTAATTCAATGACACAAACAAACTAATTGGACGCACAAGATTGGTTAAAAACCCTAATTGGACAAGAATAAGCCTAGGGAGGACGAAAATGACCTAATTGATCATCCAATGACACAAACACACCTATTGGATGCACAAGATTGGTTAAAAACCCTAATTGGACAAGAATAAGCCTAGCGAGGACGAAAATGACCTAATTGATCATCCATTGACACAAACACACCTATTGGATGCACAAGATTGGTTAAAAACTCTAATTGGACAAGAATAAGCCTATGGAGAATGAAAATGACCTAAACGTTAATCCAATGACACAACTCAACTTATTGGATGCACAAGATTGGTTAAAAACCCTAATTGGACAAGAATAAGCCTAGGGAGGACGAAAATGACCTAATTGATCATCCAATGACACAAACACACCTATTGGATGCACAAGATTGGTTAAAAACTATAGTTGGACAAGAACATGCCTAGGGAGGACGAAAATGACCTAATTGATCATCCAATGACACTAATGAACTTATTGGATGCACAAGATTGGTTAAAAACCATAATTGGACAAGAATAAGCCTTGGGAGGACGAAAATGACCTAATTGATCATCCAATGACACAAACACACCTATTGGATGCACAAGATTGGTTAAAAACTCTAATTGGACAAGAATATGCCTAGGGAGGACGAAAATGACCTAATTGATCATCCAATGACACAAACACACCTATTGGATGCACAAGATTGGTTAAAAACCCTAATTGGACAAGAATATGCCTAGGGAGGACGAATATGACCTAAATGTTAATCCAATAACACAAATGAACTTATTGGATGCACAAGATTGGTTAAAAACCCTAATTGGACAAGAATAAGCCTAGGGAGAACGAAAATGACGTAATTGATCATCCACTGACACAAACACACTTATTGGTTGCACAAGATTGGTTAAAAACCCTAATTGGACAAGAATATGCCTAGGGAGGACGAATATGACCTAAATGTTAATCCAATGACACAAATGAACTTATTGGATGCACAAGATTGGTTAAAAACCCTAATTGGACAAGAATAAGCCTAGGGAGGACGCAAAATGACCTAATTGATCATCCAATGACACTAATGAACTTATTGGATGCACAAGATTGGTTAAAAACCCTAATTGGACAAGAATAAGCCTAGGGAGGACGAAAATGACCTAATTGATCAACCAATGACACAAACACACCTATTGGATGCACAAGATTGGTTAAAAACCCTAATTAGACAAGAATATGCCTAGGGAGGACGAAAATTACCTAATTGATCATCCAATGACACAAACACACCTATTAGATGCACAAGATTGGTTAAAAACCCTAATTGGACAAGAATTAGCCTAGGGAGGACGAAAATGACCTAATTGATCATCCAATGACACAAACTCACCTATTGGATGCACAAGATTGGTCTAAAACTCTAATTGGACAAGAATATCCCTAGGGAGGACGAAAATGACCTAAATGTTAATCCAATGACACAACTCAACTTATTGGATGCACAAGATTGGTTAAAAACCCTAATTGGGCAAGAATAAGCCTAGGGAGGACGAAAATGACCTAATTGATCAACCAATGACACAAACACACCTATTGGATGCACAAGATTGGTTAAAAACCCTAATTGGACAAGAATATGCCTAGGGAGGACGAAAATTACCTAATTGATCATCCAATGACACAAACACACCTATTAGATGCACAAGATTGGTTAAAAACCCTAATTGGACAACAATTAGCCTAGGGAGGACGAAAATGACCTAATTGATCATCCAATGACACAAACACACCTATTGGATGCACAAGATTGGTTAAAAACCCTAATTGGACAAGAATAAGCCTAGGGAGGACGAAAATGACCTAATTGATCATCCAATGACACAAACACACCTATTGGATGCACAAGATTGGTTAAAAACCCTAATTGGATAAGAATATGCCTAGGGAAGACGAAAATGACCTAATTGATCATCCAATGACACAAATGAACTTATTGGTTGCACAAAATTAGTTAAAAACCCTAATTGGACAAGAATAAGCCTATGGAGGACGAAAATAACCTAATTGATCATCCAATGACACAAACACACCTATTGGATGCACAAGTTTTGTCTAAAACTCTAATTGGACAAGAATATGCCTAGGGAGGACGAGAATGACCTAAATGTTAATCCAATGACACAAATGAACTTATTGGATGCACAAGATTGGTTAAAAACCCTAATTGGACAAGAATACGCCTAGGGAGGACGAAAATGACCTAAATATTAATTCAATGACACAAACAAAGTTATTGGATGCACAAGATTGGTTAAAACCCTAATTGGACAAGAATAAGCCTAGGGAGGACGAAAATTACCTAATTGATCATCCAATGACACAAACACACCTATTAGATGCACAAGATTGGTAAAAAAACCCTAATTGGACAAGAATAAGCCTAGGGAGGACGAAAATGACCTAATTGATCATTCAATGACACAAGCACACCTATTGGATGCACAAGATTGGTCTAAAACTCTAATTGGACAAGAATATGCCTAGGGAGGACGAGAATGACCTAAATGTTAATCCAATGACACAAATGAATTATTGGATGCACAAGATTGGTTAAAAACCCTAATTGGACAAGAATACGCCTAGGGAGGACGAAAATGACCTAAATATTAATTCAATGACACAAACAAAGTTATTGGATGCACAAGATTGGTTAAAAACCCTAATTGGACAAGAATAAGCCTAGGGAGGACATAAATGACTTAATTGATCATCCAATGACACAAACACACCTATTGGATGCACAAGATTGCTTAAAAACCCTAATTGGACAAGAATATGCCTAGGGAGGACGAAAATGACCTAAATATTAATTCAATGACACAAACAAACTTATCGGATGCACAAGATTGGTTAAAAACCCTAATTGGACAAGAATAAGCCTAGGGAGGACGAAAATGACCTAATTGTTCATCCAATGACACAAACACACCTATTGGATGCACAAGATTGGTTAAAAACCCTAATTGGATAAGAATATGCCTAGGGAAGACGAAAATGACCTAATTGATCATCCAATGACACAAATGAACTTATTGGTTGCACAAAATTAGTTAAAAACCCTAATTGGACAAGAATAAGCCTAGGGAGGACGAAAATAACCTAATTGATCATCCAATGACTCAAACACACCTATTGGATGCACAAGTTTTGTCTAAAACTCTAATTGGACAAGAATATGCCTAGGGAGGACGAAAATGACCTAAATGTTAATCCAATGACACAAATGAACTTATTGGATGCACAAGATTGGTTAAAAACCCTAATTGGTCAAGAATAAGCCTAGGGAGGACGAAAATGACCTAAATGTTAATCCAATGACACAACTCAACTTATTGGATGCACAAGTTTGGTTAAAAACCCTAATTGGGCAAGAATAAGCCTAGGGAGGACGAAAATGACCTAATTGATCATCCAATGACACAAACACACCTATTGGATGCACAAGATTGGTTAAAAACCCTAATTGGACAAGAATATGCCTATGGAGGACGAAAATGACGTAATTGATCACCCAATGACACAACATACCTATTGGATGCACAAGATTGGTTAAAAACCCTAATTGGACAAGAATATGCCTAGGGAGGACGAAAATGACCTAAATGTTAATCCAATGACACAAATGAACTTATTGGATGCACAAGATTGGTTAAAAACCCTAATTGGACAAGAATAAGCCTAGGGAGGACGAAAATTACCTAAATGTTAATCCAATGACACAACTCAACTTATTGGATGCACAAGATTGGTTAAAAACCCTAATTGGGCAAGGATAAGCCTAGGGAGGACGAAGATGACCTAATTGATCATCCAATGACACAAACACACCTATTGGATGCACAAGATTGGTTAAAAACCCTAATTGGACAAGAATAAGCCTAGGGAGGACGAAAATGACCTAATTGATCATCCAATGACACAAACACACCTATTGGATGCACAAGATTGGTTAAAAACCCTAATTGGACAAGAATATGCCTAGGGAGGACGAAAATGACCTAAATGTTAATCCAATGACACAAATGAACTTATTGGATGCACAAGATTGGTTAAAAACCCTAATTGGACAAGAATAAGCCTAGGAAGGACGAAAATGACCTAATTGATCATCCAATGACACAAACATACCTGTTGGAAGCACAAGATTGGTTAAAAACCCTAGTTGGACAAGAATATGCCTAGGGAGGACGAAAATGACATAATTGATCATCCAATGACACAAATGAACTTATTGGATGCACAAGATTGGTTAAAAACCCTAATTGGACAAGAATAAGCCTAGGGAGGACGAAAATGACCTAATTGATCATCCAATGACACAAACACACCTATTGGATGCACAAGATTGGTCAAAAACCCTAATTGGACAAGAATATGCCTAGGGAGGACGAAAATGACCTAAATATTAATTCATTGACACAAACAAAGTTATTGGATGCACAAGATTGGCTAAAATCCCTAATTGGACAAGAATAAGCCTAGGGAGGACGAAAATGACCTAATTGATCATCCAATGACACAAACACACCTATTGGAAGCACAAGATTGGTTAAAAAAACCTAATTGGACAAGAATATGCCTAGGGAGGACGAAAATGACCTAAATGTTAATTCAAGGACACAAATGAACTTATTGGATGCACAAGATTGGTTAAAAACCCTAATTGGACAAGAATATGCCTAGGGAGGACGAAAATGACCTAAATGTTAATCCAATGACACAAATGAACTTATTGGATGCACAAGATTGGTTAAAAACCCTAATTGGACAAGAATAAGCCTAGAGAGGACGAAAATGACCTAAATGCTAATCCAATGACACAACTCAACTTATTGGATGCACAAGATTGGTTAAAAACCCTAATTGGGCAAGAATAAGCCTAGGGAGGACGAAAATGACCTAATTGATCATCCAATGACACAAACACACCTATTGGATGCACAAGATTGGTTAAAAACCCTAATTGGACAAGAATAAGCCTTGGGAGGACGAAAATGACCTAATTGATCATCCAATGACACAAACACACCTATTGGATGCACATGATTGGTTAAAACCCCTAATTGGACAAGAATAAGCCTCGGGAGGACGAAAATGACCTAATTGAGCATCCAATGACACAAACACACCTATTGGATGCACAAGATTGGTTAAAAACCCTAGTTGGACAAGAATATGCCTAGGGAGGACGAAAATGACCTAATTGATCATCCAATGACACAAATGAACTTATTGGATGCACAAGATTGAATAAAATTCTAATTGGACAAGAATAAGCCTAGGGAGGACGAAAATGACCTAAATGCTAATCCAATGACACAACTCAACTTATTGGATGCACAAGATTGGTTAAAAACCCTAATTGGGCAAGAATAAGCCTAGGGAGGACGAAAATGACCTAATTGATCATCCAATGACACAAACACACCTATTGGATGCAAAAGATTGGTTACAAACCCTAATTGGACAAGAATAAGTCTAGGGAGGACGAAAATGACCTAATTGATCATCCAATGACACAAACACACCTATTGGATGCACAAGATTGGTTAAAACCCCTAATTGGACAAGAATAAGCCTAGGGAGGACGAAAATGACCTAATTGATCATCCAATGACACAAATGAACTTATTGGATGCACAAGATTGGTTAAAAACCCTAATTGGACAAGAATAAGCTTAGGGAGGACAAAAATGACCTAATTGATCATCCAATGACACAAACACACCTATTGGATGCACAAGATTGGTTAAAAACCCTAATTGGGCAAGAATAAGCCTAGGGAGGACGAAAATGACCTAATTGATCATCCAATGACACAAACACACCTATTGGATGCACAAGATTGGTTAAAAACCCTAATTGGACAAGAATATGTCTAGGGAGGACGAAAATGACCTAAATATTAATTCAATGACATAAACAAACTTATTGGATGCCCAAGATTGGTTAAAAACCCTAATTGGACAAGAATAAGCCTAGGGAGGACAAAAATGACCTAAATGTTAATCCAATGACACAAACTCACCTATTGGATGCACAAGATTGGTTAAAAACCCTAATTGGACAAGAATAAGCCTAGGGAGGACGAAAATGACCTAATTGATCATCCAATGACACAAACACACCTATTGGATGCACAAGATTGGTTAAAAACCCCAATTGGACTAGAATAAGCCTAGGGAGGACGAAAATGACCTAATTGATCATCCAATGACACAAACACATCTATTGGATGCACAAGATTGGTTAAAAACCCTAATTGGAAAAGAATATGCCTAGGGAGGAGGAAAATGACCTAAATATTAATTCAATGACACAAACAAAGTTATTGGATGCACAAGATTGGTTAAAAACCCTAATTGGACAAGAATAAGCCTAGGGAGGACGAAAATGACCTAATTGATCATCCAATGACACAAACACACCTATTGGATGCACAAGATTGGTTAAAAACCCTAATTGGACAAGAATATGTCTAGGGAGGACGAAAATGACCTAAATATTAATTCAATGACACAAACAAACTTATCGGATGCACAAGATTAGTTAAAAACCATAATTGGACAAGAATAAGCCTAGGGAGGACGAAAATGACCTAATTGATCATCCAATGACACAAACACACCTATTGGATGCACAAGATTGGTTAAAAACCCTAATTGGACAAGAATAAGCCTAGGGAGGACGAAAATGACCTAATTGATCATCCAATGACACAAACACACCTATTGGATGCACAAGATTGGTTAAAAACCCTAATTTGACTAGAATAAGCCTAGGGAGGACGAAAATGACCTAATTGATCATCCATTGCCACAAACACACCTAATGGATGCACAAGATTGGTTAAAAAACCTAATTGGACAAGAATATGCCTATGGAGGACGAAAATGACCTAATTGGTCATCCAATGACACAAACACACCTTTTGGATGCACAAGATTGGTTAAAAACCCTAATTGGACAAGAATAAGCCTAGGGAGGACAAAAATAACCTAATTGATCATCCAATGACACAAACACACCTATTGGATGCACAAGATTGGTTAAAAACCCTAATTGGACAAGAATATGCCTAGGGAGGACGAAAATGACCTAAATGTTAATCCAATGACACAAATGAACTTATTGGATGCACAAGATTGGTTAAAAACCCTAATTGGACAAGAATAAGCCTAGGGAGGACGAACATGACCTAATTGATCATCCAATGACACAAACACACCTATTGGATGCACAAGATTGGTTAAAAACCCTAATTGGACAAGAATATGCCTAGGGAGGACGAAAATGACCTAAATTGATCATCCAATGACACAAACACACCTACTGGATGCACAAGATTGGTTAAAAACCCTAATTGGACAAGAATATGCCTAGGGAGGACGAAAATGACCTAAATGTTAATCCAATGACACAAATGAACTTATTGGATGCACAAGATTGGTTAAAAACCCTAATTGGACAAGAATAAGCCCAGGGAAGACGAAAATGACCTAATTGATCATCCAATGACACAAACACTCCTATTGGATGCACAAGATTGGTTAAAAACCCTAATTGGACAAGAATATGCCTAGGGAGGACGAAAATGACCTAAATATTAATTCAATGACACAAACAAACTTATTGGATGCACAAGATTGGTTAAAAACCCTAATTGGACAAGAATAAGACTAGGGAGGACGAAAATGACCTAATTGATCATCCATAGACACAAACACACCTATTGGATGCACAAGATTGGTTAAAAACCCTAATTGGACAAGAATAAGCCTAGGGAGGACGAAAATGACCTAATTGATCATCCAATGACACAAACACACCTATTGGATGCACAAGATTGGTTAAAAACCCTAATTGGACAAGAATAAGCCTTGGGAGGACGAAAATGACCTAATTGATCATCCAATGACACAAACACCTATTGGATGCCCAAGACTAGTTAAAAACCCTAATTGGACAAGAATATGCCTAGGAAGGACGAAAATGACCTAATTGATCAACCAATGACACAAACACACCTATTGGATGCACAAGATTGGTTAAAAACCCTTATTGGACAAGAATAAGCCTAGGGAGGACGAAAATGACCTAATTGATCATCCAATGACACAAACACACCTATTGGAGGCACAAGATTGGCTAAAAACCCTAATTGGACAAGAATATGCCTAGGGAGGACGAAAATGACGTAAATATTAATTCAATGACACAAACAAACTTATTGGACGCACAAGATTGGTTAAAAATCCTAATTGGACAAGAATAAGCCTAGGGAGGACGAAAATGACCTAATTGATCATCCAATGACACAAACACACCTATTGGATGCACAAGATTGGTTAAAAACCCTAATTGGACAAGAATAAGCCTAGGGAGGACGAAAATGACCTAATTGATCATCCGTTGCCACAAACACACCTATTGGATGCACAAGATTGGTTAAAAACCCTAATTGGACAAGAATAAGCCTAGGGAGGACGAAAATGACCTAATTGATCATCCAATGACACAAACACACCTATTGGATGCACAAGATTGGTTAAAAACCCTAATTGGACAAGAATATGCCTAGGAAGGACGAAAATGACCTAAATGTTAATCAAATGACATAAATGAACTTATTGGATGCACAAGATTGGTTAAAAACCCTAATTGGACAAGAATATGCCTAGGGAGGAGGAAAATGACCTAAATATTAATTCAATGACACAAACAAAGTTATTGGATGCACAAGATTGGTTAAAAACCCTAATTGGACAAGAATAAGCCTAGGGAGGACGAAAATGACCTAATTGATCATCCAATGACACAAACACACCTATTGGATGCACAAGATTGGTTAAAAATCCTAATTGGGGAAGAATATGCCTAGGGAGGACGAAAATGACCTAAATATTAATTCAATGATACAAACAAACTTATTGGATGCACAAGATTGGTTAAAAACCCTAATTGGACAAGAATAAGCCTAGGGAGGACGAAAATGACCTAAATGTTAATCCAATGACACAAACACAACTATTGGATGCACAAGATTGGTTAAAAACCCTAATTGGACAAGAATAAGCCTAGGGAGGACGAAAATGACCTAATTGATCATCCAATGACACAAACACACCTATTGGATGCACAAGATTCGTTAAAAACCCTAATTGGACAAGAATATGCTTACGGAGGACGAAAATGACCTAATTGATCATCCAATGACTCAAACACACCTATTGGATGCACAACATTGGTTAAAAACCCTAATTGGACAAGAATATGCCTAGGGAGGACGAAAATGACCTAAATGTTAATCCAATGACACAAATGAACTTATTGGATGCACAAGATTGGTTAAAAACCCTAATTGGACAAGAATAAGCCTAGGGAGGACAGAAATGACTAAATGTTAATCCAATGACACAACTCAACTTATTGGATGCACAAGATTGGTTAAAAACCCTAATTGGACAAGAATAAGCCTATGGAGGACGAAAATTACCTAATTGATCATCCAATGACACAAACAAACCTATTGGATGCACAAGATTGGTTAAAAACCCTAATTGGACAAGAATATGCCTAGGGAGGACGAAAATGACCTAAATGTTAATCCAATGACACAAATGAACTTATTGGATGCACAAGATTGGTTAAAAACCCTAATTGGACAAGAATATGCCTAGGGAGGACGAAAATGACCTAATTGATCATCCAATGACACAAACACACCTATTGGATGCACAAGATTGGTTAAAAACCCTAATTGGACAAGAATATGCCTAGGGAAGAAGAAAATGACCTAAATATTAATTCAATGACACAAACAAAGTTTTTGGATGCACAAGATTGGTTAAAAACCCTAATTGGACAAGAATAAGCCTAGGGAGGACGAAAATGACCTAATTGATCATCCAATGACACAAACACACCTATTGGAAGGACAAGATTGGTTAAAAACCCTAATTGGACAAGAATATGCCTAGGGAGGACGAAAATGACCTAAATGTTAATCCAATGACACAAATGAACTTATTGGATGCACAAGATTGGTTAAAAACCCTAATTGGACAAGAAAAAGCCTAGGGAGGACGAAAATGACCTAATTGATCATCCAATGACAAAAACACGCCTATTGGATGCACAAGATTGGTTAAAAACCCTAATTGGACAAGAATATGCCTAGAGAGGATGAAAATGACCTAATTGATCATCCAATGACACAAATGAACTTATTGGATGCACAAGATTAGTTAAAAACCCTAATTGGACAAGAATATGCCTAGGGAGGACGAAAATAACCTAATTGATCATCCAATGACACAAACACACATATTGGATGCACAAGATTGGTTAAAAACCCTAATTGGACAAGAATATGCCTAGGGAGGACGAAAATGACCTAAATGTTAATCCAATGACACAAATGAACTTATTGGATGCACAAGATTGGTTAAAAACCCTAATTGGACAAGAATAAGCCTAGGGTGGACGAAAATGACCTAAATGCTAATCCAATGACACAACTCAACTTATTGGATGCACAAGATTGGTTAAAAACCCTAATTGGGCAAGAATAAGCCTAGGGAGGACAAAAAAGACCTAATTGATCATCCAATGACACAAACACACCTATTGGATGCACAAGATTGGTTAAAAACCCTAATTAGACAAGAATATGCCTAGGGAGGACGAAAATAACCTAATTGATCATCCAATGACACAAACACACATATTGGATGCACAAGATTGGTTAAAAACCCTAATTGGACAAGAATATGCCTAGGGAGGACGAAAATGACCTAAATGTTAATCCAATGACACAAATGAACTTATTGGATGCACAAGATTGGTTAAAAACCCTAATTGGACAAGAATAAGCCTAGGGTGGACGAAAATGACCTAAATAGTAATCCAATGACACAACTCAACTTATTGGATGCACAAGATTGGTTAAAAACCCTAATTGGGCAAGAATAAGCCTAGGGAGGACAAAAAAGACCTAATTGATCATCCAATGACACAAACACACCTATTGGATGCACAAGATTGGTTAAAAACCCTAATTAGACAAGAATATGCCTAGGGAGGACGAAAATAACCTAATTGATCATCCAATGACACAAACACACATATTGGATGCACAAGATTGGTTAAAAACCCTAATTGGACAAGAATATGCCTAGGGAGGACGAAAATGACCTAAATGTTAATCCAATGACACAAATGAACTTATTGGATGCACAAGATTGGTTAAAAACCCTAATTGGACAAGAATAAGCCTAGGGTGGACGAAAATGACCTAAATGCTAATCCAATGACACAACTCAACTTATTGGATGCACAAGATTGGTTAAAAACCCTAATTGGGCAAGAATAAGCCTAGGGAGGACAAAAAAGACCTAATTGATCATCCAATGACACAAACACACCTATTGGATGCACAAGATTGGTTAAAAACCCTAATTGGACAAGAATAAGCCTAGGGAGGACGAAAAAGACCTAATTGATCATCCAATGACACAAACACACCTATTGGATGCACAAGATTGGTTAAAAACCCTAATTAGACAAGAATATGCCTACGGAGGACGAAAATAACCTAATTGATCATCCAATGACACAAACACACATATTGGATGCACAAGATTGGTTAAAAACCCTAATTGGACAAGAATATGCCTAGGGAGGACGAAAATGACCTAAATGTTAATCCAATGACACAAATGAACTTATTGGATGCACAAGATTGGTTAAAAACCCTAATTGGACAAGAATAAGCCTAGGGAGGACGAAAATGACCTAAATGTTAATCCATTGAAACAACTCAACTTGTTGGATACACAAGATTGGTTAAAAACCCTAATTGGACAAGAATAAGCCTAGGGAGGACGAAAATGACCTAATTGATCATCCAATGACACAAACACACCTATTGGATGCACAAGATTGGTTAAAAACCCTAATTGGACAAAAAAAATGCCTAGGGAGGAGGAAAATGACCTAAATATTAATTCAATGACACAAACAAAGTTATTGGATGCACAAGATTGGTTAAAAACCCTAATTGGACAAGAATAAGCCTAGGGAGGACGAAAATGACCTAATTGATCATCCAATGACACAAACACACCTATTGGAAGCACAAGATTGGTTAAAAACCCTAATTGGACAAGAATATGCTTAGGGAGGACGAAAATGACCTAAATGTTAATCCAATGACACAAATGAACTTATTGGATGCACAAGATTGGTTAAAAACCCTAATTGGACAAGAATAAGCCTAGGGATGGCGTAAATGACCTAATTGATCATCCAACGACACAAACACACCTATTGGATGCACAAGATTGGTTAAAAACCCTAATTGGACAAGAATATGCCTAGGGAGGACGAAAATGACCTAAATATTAATTCAATGACACAAACAAAGTTATTGGATGCACAAGATTGGTTAAATACCCTAGTTGGACAAGAATAAGCCTAGGGAGGACGAAAATGACCTAATTTATCATCCAATGACACAAACACACCTATTGGATGCACAAGATTGGTCAAAAACCCTAATTGGACAAGAATAAGCCTAGGGAGGACGAAAATGACCTAATTGATCATCCAATGACACAAACACACCTATTGGATGCACAAGATTGGTTAAAAACTCTAATTGGACAAGAATAAGCCTAGGGAGAACGAAAATGACCTAATTGATCATCCAATGACACAAACACACCTATTGGATGCACAAGATTGGTTAAAAACCCTAATTGGACAAGAATATGACTAGGGAGGACGGATATGACGTAAATGTTAATCCAATGACACAAATGAACTTATTGGATGAACAAGATTGGTTAAAAACCCTAATTGGACAAGAATAAGCCTAGGGAGGACAAAAATGACCTAATTGATCATCCATTGACACAAACACACCTATTGGATGCACAAGATTGGTTAAAAACCCTAATTGGACAAGAATATGTTAGGGAGGACGAGTATGACCTAAATGTTAATCCAATAACACAAATGAACTTGTTGGATGCACAAGATTGGTTAAAAACCCTAATTGGACAAGAATAAGCCTATGGAGAACGAAAATGACCTAATTGATCATCAATTGACACAAACACACCTATTGGATGCACAAGATTGGTTAAAAACCCTAATTGGACAAGAATAAGCCTAGGGAGGACGAAAATGACCTAATTGATCATCCAATGACACAAACACACCTATTGGATGCACAAGATTGGTTAAAAACCCTAATTGGACAAGAATAAGCCTAGGGAGGACGAAAATGACCTAATTGATCATCCAATGACACAAACACACCTATTGGATGCACAAGATTGGTTAAAAACTCTAATTGGACAAGAATAAGCCTTGGGAGGACGAAAATGACCTAATTGATCATCCAATGACACAAACACACCTATTGGATGCACAAGATTGGTTAAAAACCCTAATTGGACAAGAATAAGCCTAGGGAGGACGAAAATGACCTAATTGATCATCCAATGACACAAACACACCTATTGGATGCACAAGATTGGTTAAAAACCCTAGTTGGACAAGAATATGCCTAGGGAGGACGAAAATGACCTAATTGATCATCCAATGACACAAATGAACTTATTGGATGCACAAGATTGGTTAAAAATCCTAATTGGACAAGAATAAGCCTAGGGAGGACGAAAATGACCTAATTGATCATCCAATGACACAAACACACCTATTGATGCACAAGATTGGTTAAAAACCCTAATTGGACAAGAATATGCCTAGGGAGGACGAAAATGACCTAAATGTTAATCCAATGACACAAATGAACTTATTGGATGCACAAGATTGGTTAAAAACCCTAATTGGACAAGAATAAGCCTAGGGAGGACAAAAATGACCTAATTAATCATCCAATGACACAAACACACTTATTGGATGCACAAGATTGGTTAAAAACCCTAATTGGACAAGAATATGCCTAGGGAGGAGGAAAATGACCTAAATATTAATTCAATGACACAAACAAAGTTATTGGATGCACAAGATTGGTTAAAAACCTTTATTGGACAAGAATAAGCCTAGGGAGGACGAAAATGACCTAATTGATCATCCAATGAAACAAACACACCTATTGGATGCAGAAGATTGGTTAAAAACCCTAATTGCACAAGAATAAGCCTAGGGAGGACGAAAATGACCTAATTGATCATCCAATGACACAAATGAACTTATTGGATGCACAAGATTGGGTAAAAACCCTAATTGGACAAGAATATGCCTAGGGAGGACGAAAATGACCTAATTGATCATCCAATGACACAAACACACCTATTGGATGCACAAGATTGGTTAAAAACCCTAATTGGACAAGAATATGGCTAGAGAGATCGAAAATGACCTAGATTGATCATCCAATGACACAAACACACCTATTGGATGCACAAGATTGGTTAAAAACCCTAATTGGACAAGAATAAGCCTAGGGAGGACGAAAATGACCTAATTGATCATCCAATGACACAAACACACCTATTGGATGCACAAGATTGGTTAAAAATTCTAATTGGACAAGAATAAGCCTAGGGAGGACGAAAATGACCTAAATGATATTCCAATGACACAACTCAACTTATTGGATGCACAAGATTGGTTTAAAACCCTAATTGGGTAAGAATATGCCTAGAGAGGTCGAAAATGACCTAAATTGATCATCCAATGACACAAACACACCTATTGGATGCACAAGATTGGTTAAAAACCCTAATTGGACAAGAATATGCCTAGGGAGGACGAAAATGACCTAAATGTTAATCCAATGACACAAATGAACTTATTGGATGCACAAGATTGGTTAAAAACCCTAATTGGACAAGAATATAACTAGGGAGGACGAAAATGACCTAAATATTAATTCAATGACACAAACAAACTTATTGGATGCACAAGATTGGTTAAAAACCCTAATTGGACAAGAATAAGCCTAGGGAGGACGAAAATGACCTAATTGATCATCCAATGACACAAACACACCTATTGGATGCACAAGATTGGTTAAAAACCCTAATTGGACAAGAATATGCCTAGGGAGGACGAAAATGACCTAATTGATCATCCAATGACACAAATGAACTTATTGGATGCACAAGATTAGTTAAAAACCCTAATTGGACAAGAATAAGCCTAGGGAGGACGAAAATAACCTAATTGATCATCCAATGACACAATTTACCTATTGGATGCACAAGATTGGTCTAAAACTCTAATTGGACAAGAATATGCCTAGGGAGGACGAAAATGACCTAAATGTTAATCCAATGACACAAATGAACTTATTGGATGCACAAGATTGGTTAAAAACCCTAATTGGACAAGAATAAGCCTAGGGAGGACGAAAATGACCTAAATGTTAATGCAATGACACAACTCAACTTATTGGATGCACAAGATTGGTTAAAAACCCTAATTGGACAAGAATAAGCCTACGGAGGACGAAAATGACCTAATTGAGCATCCAATGACACAAACACACCTATTGGATGCACAAGATTGGTTAAAAACCCTAATTGGACAAGAATAAGCCTAGGGAGGACGAAAATGACCTAATTGATCATCCAATGACACAAACACACCTATTGGATGCACAAGATTGGTTAAAAACCCTAATTGGACAAGAATAAGCCTAGGGAGGACGAAAATGACCTAATTGATCATCCAATGACACAAACACACCTATTGGATGCATAAGATTGGTTAAAAACCCTAATTGGACAAGAATAAGCTTAGGGAGGACGAAAAATGACCTAATTGATCATCCAATGACACAAACACACCTATTGGATGCACAAGATTGGTTAAAAACCCTAATTGGACAAGAATAAGCCTAGGGAGGACGAAAATGACCTAATTGATCATCCAATGACACAAACACACCTATTGGATGCACAAGATTGGTTAAAAACAGTAATTGGACAGGAATATTCCTAGGGAGGACGAAAATGACCTAAATATTAATTCAATGACACAAACAAACTTATCGGATGCAGAAGATTGGTTAAAAACCCTAATTGGACAAGAATAAGCCTAGGGAGGACGAAAATGACCTAATTGATCATCCAATGACTCAAACACACCTATTGGATGCACAAGATTGGTTAAAAACCCTAATTGGACAAGAATATGCCTACGGAGGACGAAAATGACCTAATTGATCATCCAATGACACAAACACACCTATTGGATGCACAAGATTCGTTAAAAACCCTAATTGGACAAGAATATGCCTAGGGAGGACGAAAATGACCTAAATATTAATTCAATGACACAAACAAACTTATTGGATGCACAAGATTGGTTAAAACCCTAATTGGACAAGAATAAGCCTAGGGAGGACGAAAATTACCTAATTGATCATCCAATGACACAAACACACCTATTAGATGCACAAGATTGGTAAAAAAACCCTAATTGGACAAGAATAAGCCTAGGGAGGACGAAAATGACCTAATTGATCATCCAATGACACAAGCACACCTATTGGATGCACAAGATTGGTCTAAAACTCTAATTGGACAAGAATATGCCTAGGGAGGACGAGAATGACCTAAATGTTAATCCAATGACACAAATGAACTTATTGGATGCACAAGATTGGTTAAAAACCCTAATTGGACAAGAATAAGCCTAGGGAGGACGAAAATGACCTAAATGTTAATGCAATGACACAACTCAACTTATTGGAAGCACAAGATTGGTTAAAAACCCTAATTGGACAAGAATAAGCCTACGGAGGACGAAAATGACCTAATTGAGCATCCAATGACACAAACACACCTATTGGATGCACAAGATTGGTTAAAAACCCTAATTGGACAAGAATATGCCTAGGGAGGACGAAAATGACCTAAATATTAATTCAATGACACAAACAAAGTTATTGGATGCACAAGATTGGTTAAAAACCCTAATTGGACAAGAATAAGCCTAGGGAGGACGTAAATGACCTAATTAATCATCCAATGACACAAATGAACGTATTGGATGCATAAGATTAGTTAAAAACCCTAATTGGACAAGAATATGCCTAGGGAGGACGAAAATAACCTAATTGATCATCCAATGACACAAACACACCTATTGGATGCACAAGATTGGTTAAAAACCCTAATTGGACAAGAATATGCCTAGGGAGGACGAAAATGACCTAAATGTTAATCCAATGACACAAATGAACTTTTTGCATGCACAAGAATGGTTAAAAACCCTAATTGGACAAGAAAAAGCCTAGCTAGGACGAAAATGACCTAATTGATCATCCATTGCCACAAACACACCTATTGGATGCACAAGATTGGTTAAAAACCCTAATTGGACAAGAATAAGCCTAGGGAGGACGAAAATGACCTAATTGATCATCCAATGACACAAACACACCTATTGGATGCACAAGATTGGTTAAAAACCCTAATTGGACAAGAATAAGCCTAGAGAGGACGAAAATGACCTAATTCATCATCCAATGACACAAACACACCTATTGGATGCACAAGATCGGTTAAAAACCCTAATTGGACAAGAATAAGCCTAGAAAGGACGAAAATGACCTAATTGATCATCCAATGACACAAACACACCTATTGGATGCACAAGATTGGTTAAAAACCCTAATTGGACAAGAATATGCCTAGAGAGGATGAAAATGACCTAATTGATCATCCAATGACACAAATGAACTTATTGGATGCACAAGATTAGTAAAAAACCCTAATTGGACAAGAATAAGCCTAGGGAAGACGAAAATAACCTAATCGATCATCCAATGACACAAACACACCTATTGGATGCATAAGATTGGTTTAAAACCCTAATTGGACAAGAATAAGCCTAGGGAGGACGTAAATGACCTAATTGATCATCCAATGACACAAACACACCTATTAGATGCACAAGATTGGTCTAAAACTCTAATTGGACAAGAATATGCCTAGGGAGGACGAAAATGACCTAAATGTTAATCCAATGACACAAATGAACTTATTGGATGCACAAGATTGGTTAAAAACCCTAATTGTACAAGAATAAGCCTAGGGAGGACGAAAATGACCTAAATGTTAATCCAATGACACAACTCAACTTATTGGATGCACAAGATTGGTTAAAAACCCTAATTGGACAAGAATAAGCCTAGGGAGGACGAAAATGATCTAATTGATCATCCATTGCCACAAACACACCTATTGGATGCACAAGATTGGTTAAAAACCCTAATTGGACAAGAATAAGCATAGGGAGGACGAAAATGACCTAATTGATCATCCAATGACACAAACACACCTATTGGATGCACAAGATTGGTTAAAAACCCTAATTGGACAAGAATATGCTTAGGGAGGACAAAAATGACCTAATTGTTAATCCAATGACACAAATGAACATATTGGACGCACAAGATTGGTTAAAAACCTTAATTGGACAAGAATATGCCTAGGGAGGACGAAAATGACCTAAATATTAATTCAATGACACAAACAAAGTTATTGGATGCACAAGATTGGTTAAAAACCCTAATTGGACAAGAATAAGCCTAGGGAGGACATAAATGACCTAATTGATCATCCAATGACACAAACACACCTATTGGATGCACAAGATTGCTTAAAAACCCTAATTGGACAAGAATATGCCTAGGGAGGATGAAAATGACCTAAATATTAATTCAATGACACAAACAAACTTATCGGATGCACAAGATTGGTTAAAAACCCTAATTGGACAAGAATAAGCCTAGGGAGGACGAAAATGACCTAATTGATCATCCAATGACACAAACACACCTATTGGATGCACAAGATTGGTTAAAAACCCTAATTGGACAAGAATATGCCTAGGGAGGACGAAAATGACCTAATTGATCATCCAATGACACAAACACACCTATTGGATGCCCAAGATTGCTTAAAAACCCAAATTGGACAAGAATATGCCTAGGGAGGACGAAAATGACCTAAATATTAATTCAATGACACAAACAAACTTATCGGATGCACAAGATTGGTTAAAAACCCTAATTGGACAAGAATAAGCCTAGGGAGGACGAAAATGACCTAATTGATCATCCAATGACACAAACACACCTATTGGATGCACAAGATTGGTTAAAAATCCTAATTGGACAAGAATAAGCATAGGGAGGACGAAAATGACCTAATTGATCATCCAATGACACAAACACACCTAATGGATGCACAAGATTGGTTAAAAACCCTAATTGGACAAGAATATGCCTAGGGAGGACGAAAATGACCTAAATGTTAATCCAATGACACAAATGAACTTATTGGATGCACAAGATTGGTTAAAAACCCTAATTGGACAAGAATAAGCCTAGGGAGGACAAAAATGACCTAAATGTTAATCCAATTACACAACTCAACTTATTGGATGCACAAGATTGGTTAAAAACCCTAATTGGGCAAGAATAAGCCTAGGGAGGACGAAGATGACCTAATCGATCATCCAATGACACAAACACACCTATTGGATGCACAAGATTGGTTAAAAACCCTAATTGGACAAGAATAAGCCTAGGGAGGACGAAAATGACCTAATTGTTCATCTATTGCCACAAACACACCTATTGGATGCACAAGATTAGTTAAAAACCCTAATTGGACAAGAATATGCCTAGGGAGGACGAAAATGACCTAAATGTTAATCCAATTACACAAATGAACTTTTTGCATGCACAAGAATGGTTAAAAACCCTAATTGGACAAGAAAAAGCCTAGGGAGGACGAAAATGACCTAATTGATCATCCATTGCCACAAACACACCTATTGGATGCACAAGATTCGTTAAAAACCCTAATTGGACAATAATAAGCCTAGGGACGACGAAAATGACCTAATTGATCATCCAATGACACAAACACACCTATTGGATGCACAAGATTGGTTAAAAACCCTAATTGGACAAGAATAAGCCTAGAGAGGACGAAAATGACCTAATTGATCATCCAATGCCACAAACACACCTATTGGATGCACAAGATCGGTTAAAAACCCTAATTGGACAAGAATATGCCTAGGGAGGACGAAAATGACCTAATTGGTCATCCAATGACACAAACACACCTATTGGATGCACAAGATTGGTTAAAAACCCTAATTGGACAAGAATAAGCCTAGGGAGGATGAAAATGACCTAATTGATCATCCAATTACACAAACACACCTATTGGATGCACAAGATTGGTTAAAAACCCTAATTGGACAAGAATAAGCCTAGGGAGGACGAAAATGACCTAATTGATCATCCAATGACACAAACACACCTATTGGATGCACAAGATTGGTTAAAAACCCTAATTTAACTAGAATAAGCCTAGGGTGGACGAAAATGACCTAATTGATCATCCATTGCCACAAACACACCTATTGGATGCACAAGATTGGTTAAAAACCCTAATTGGACAAGAATAAGCCTAGGGAGGACGAAAATGACCTAATTGATCATCCAATGACACAAACACACCTATTGGATGCACAAGATTGGTTAAAAACCCTAATTGGACTAGAATATGCCTTGGGAGGACGAAAATGACCTAAATATTAATTCAATGACATAAACAAAGTTATTCGATGCACAAGATTGGTTAAAAACCCTAATTGGACAAGAATAAGCCTTGGGAGGAAGAAAATGACCTAATTGATCATCCAATGACACAAACACACCTATTGGATGCACAAGATTGGTTAAAAACCCTAATTGGACAAGAATAAGCCTAGGGAGGACGAAAATGACCTAATTGATCATCCAATGACACAAACACACCTATTGGATGCACAAGATTGGTTAGAAACCCTAATTGGACAAGAATAAGCCTAGGGAGGACAAAAATGAACTAATTGATCATCCAATGACACAAACACACCTATTGGATGCACAAGATTGGTTAAAAACCCTAATTGGACAAGAATAAGCCTAGGGAGGACGAAAATGACCTAATTGATCATCCAATGACACAAACACACCTATTGGATGCACAAGATTGGTTAAAAACCCTAATTGGACAAGAATAAGCCTAGGGAGGACGAAAATGACCTAATTGATCATCCAATGACACAAACACACCTATTGGATGCACAAGATTGGTTAAAAACCCTAATTGGACAAGAATAAGCCTAGGGAGGACGAAAATGACCTAATTGATCATCCAATGACACAAACACACCTATTGGATGCACAAGATTGGTTAAAAACCATTGTTGGACAAGAATATGGCTAGGGAGGATGAAAATGACCTAATTGATCATCCAATGACACAAATGAACTTATTGGATGCACAAGATTGGTTAAAAACCCTAGTTGGACAAGAATATGCCTAGGGAGGACGAAAATGACCTAATTGATCATCCAATGACACAAACACACCTATTGGATGCACAAGATTGGTTAAAAACCCTAATTGGACAAGAATAAGCCTAGGGAGGACGAAAATGACCTAATTGATCATCCAATGACACAAATGAACTTATTGGATGCACAAGATTTTTTAAAAACCCTAATTTGACAAAGTTATTGGATGCACAAGATTGGTTAAAAACCCTAATTTGACAAGAATAAGTCAAGGGAGGACGAAAATGACCTAATTGATCATCCAATGACACAAACACACCTATTGGATGCACAAGATTGGTTAAAAACCCTAATTGGACAAGAATAAGCCTAGGGAGGACGAAAATGACCTAATTGATCATCCAATGACACAAACACACCTATTGGATGCACAAGATTGGTTAAAAACCCTAATTGGTCAAGAATAAGCCTAGAGAAGACGAAAATGACCTAATTGATCATCAAATGACACAAATGAACTTATTGGATGCACAAGATTTGTTAAAAACCCTTGTTGGACAAGAATATGCCTAGGGAGGACGAAAATGACCTAATTGATCATCCAATGACACAAATGAACTTATTGGATGCACAAGATTTGTTAAAAACCCTAATTTGACAAAGTTATTGGATGCACAAGATTGGTTAAAAACCCTAATTTGACAAGAATAAGTCAAGGGAGGACGAAAATGACCTAATTGATCATCCAATGACACAAACACACCTATTGGATGCACAAGATTGGTTAAAAACCCTAATTGGACAAGAATAAGCCTAGGGAGGACGAAAATGACCTAATTGATCATCCAATGACACAAACACACCTATTGGATGCACAAGATTGGTTAAAAACCCTAATTGGTCAAGAATAAGCCTATGGAGGACGAAAATGACCTAATTGATCATCCAATGACACAAATGAACTTATTGGATGCACAAGATTTGTTAAAAACCCTAATTGGACAAGAATATGCCTAGGGAGGACGAAAACGACCTAATTGATCATCCAATGACACAAATGAACTTATTGGATGCACAAGATTTGTTAAAAACCCTAATTTGACAAAGTTATTGGATGCACAAGATTGGTTAAAAACCCTAATTTGACAAGAATAAGTCAAGGGAGGACGAAAATGACCTAATTGATCATCCAATGACACAAACACACCTATTAGATGCACAAGATTGGTTAAAAACCCTAATTGGACAAGAATAAGCCTAGGGAGGACG
The DNA here is from genome assembly GCA_037974775.1 of Cicer pinnatifidum. Taxonomy (NCBI): domain Eukaryota; kingdom Viridiplantae; phylum Streptophyta; class Magnoliopsida; order Fabales; family Fabaceae; genus Cicer; species Cicer pinnatifidum. The sequence goes on along the minus strand of JBBPBR010001134.1, from coordinate 1,184 downwards.
AAAATGACCTAATTGATCATCCAATGACACAAGCACACCTATTGGATGCACAAGATTGGTCTAAAACTCTAATTGGACAAGAATATGCCTAGGGAGGACGAAAATGACCTAAATGTTAATCCAATGACACAAATGAACTTATTGGATGCACAAGATTGGTTAAAAACCCTAATTGGACAAGAATATGCCTCGGGAGGACGAAAATGACCTAAATATTAATTCAATGACACAAACAAAGTTATTGGATGCACAAGATTGGTTAAAAACCCTAATTGGACAAGAATAAGCCTAGGGAGGACATAAATGACCTAATTGATCATCCAATGACACAAACACACCTATTGGATGCACAAGATTGCTTAAAAACCCTAATTGGACAAGAATATGCCTAGGGAGGATGAAAATGACCTAAATATTAATTCAATGACACAAACAAACTTATCGGATGCACAAGATTGGTTAAAAACCCTAATTGGACAAGAATAAGCCTAGGGAGGACGAAAATGACCTAATTGATCATCCAATGACACAAACACACCTATTGGATGCACAAGATTGGTTAAAAACCCTAATTGGACAAGAATAAGCCTTGGGAGGACGAAAATGACCTAATTGATCATCCAATGACACAAACACACCTACTGGATGCACAAGATTGGTTAAAAACCCTAATTGGATAAGAATATGCCTAGGGAAGACGAAAATGACCTAATTGATCATCCAATGACACAAATGAACTTATTGGTTGCACAAAATTAGTTAAAAACCCTAATTGGACAAGAATAAGCCTATGGAGGACGAAAATAACCTAATTGATCATCCAATGACACAAACACACCTATTGGATGCACAAGTTTTCTCTAAAACTCTAATTGGACAAGAATATGCCTAGGGAGGACGAAAATGACGTAAATGTTAATCCAATGACACAAATGAACTTATTGGATGCACAAGATTGGTTAAAAACCCTAATTGGACAAGAATAAGCCTAGGGAGGACGAAAATGACCTAAATGTTAATCCAATGACACAACTCAACTTATTGGATGCACAAGTTTGGTTAAAAACCCTAATTGGGCAAGAATAAGCCTAGGGAGGACGAAAATGACCTAATTGATCATCCAATGACACAAACACACCTATTGGATGCACAAGATTGGTTAAAAACCCTAATTGGACAAGAAT
>JBBPBR010001133.1:0-52933 GCA_037974775.1 Cicer pinnatifidum | reverse complement strand
TTGGATGATCAATTAGGTTATTGTCGTCCTCCCTAGGCTTATTCTTGTCCAATTAGGGTTTTTAACTAATCTTGTGCAACCAATAAGTTCATTTGTGTCATTGGATGATCAATTAGGTCATTTTCGTCCTCCCTAGGCATATTCTGGTCCAATTAGGGTTTTTAACCAATCTTGTGCATCCAATAGGTGTGTTTGTGTCATTGGATGATCAATTAGGTCATTTTCGTCCTCCCTAGGCTTATTCTTGTCCAATTATGGTTTTTAACCAATCTTGTGCATCCGATAAGTTTGTTTGTGTCATTGAATTAATATTTAGGTCATTTTCGTCCTCCCTAGGCATATTCTTGTCCAATTAGGGTTTTTAAGCAATCTTGTGCATCCAATAGGTGTGTTTGTGTCATTGGATGATCAATTAGGTCATTTATGTCCTCCCTAGGCTTATTCTTGTCCAATTAGGGTTTTTAACCAATCTTGTGCATCCAATAACTTTGTTTGTTTCATTGAATTAATATTTAGGTCATTTTCGTCCTCCCGAGGCATATTCTTGTCCAATTAGGGTTTTTAACCAATCTTGTGCATCCAATAAGTTCATTTGTGTCATTGGATTAACATTTAGGTCATTTTCGTCCTCCCTAGGCATATTCTTGTCCAATTAGAGTTTTAGACCAATCTTGTGCATCCAATAGGTGTGCTTGTGTCATTGGATGATCAATTAGGTCATTTTCGTCCTCCCTAGGCTTATTCTTGTCCAATTAGGGTTTTTAACCAATCTTGTGCATCTAATAGGTGTGTTTGTGTCATTGGATGATCAATTAGGTAATTTTCGTCCTCCCTAGGCATATTCTTGTCCAATTAGGGTTTTTAACCAATCTTGTGCATCCAATAGGTGTGTTTGTGTCATTGGATGATCAATTAGGTCATTTTCGTCCTCCCCAGGCTTATTCTTGTCCAATTAGGCTTTTTAACCAATCTTGTGCATCCAATAGGTGAGTTTGTGTCATTGGATTAACATTTAGGTCATTTTCGTCCTCCCTAGGCTTATTCTTGTCCAATTAGGGTTTTTAACCAATCTTGTGCATCCAATAGGTGTGTTTGTGTCATTGGATGATCAATTAGGTCATTTTCGTCCTCCCTAGGCTTATTCTTGCCCAATTAGGGTTTTTAACCAAACTTGTGCATCCAATAAGTTGAGTTGTGTCATTGGATTAACATTTAGGTCATTTTCGTCCTCCCTAGGCTTATTCTTGTCCAATTTGGGTTTTTAACCAATCTTGTGTATCCAACAGGTGTGTTTGTGTCATTAGATGATCAATTAGGTCATTTTCGTCCTCCCTAGGCTTATTCTTGTCCAATTAGGGTTTTTAACCAATCTTGTGCATCCGATAAGTTTGTTTGTGTCATTGAATTAATATTTAGGTCATTTTCGTCCTCCCTAGGCTTACTCTTGTCCAATTAGGGTTTTTAACCAATCTTGTGCATCCAATAGGTGTGTTTGTGTCATTGGATGATCAATTAGGTCATTTACGTCCTCCCTAGGCTTATCCTTGTTAAATTAGGGTTTTTAACCAATCTTGTGCATCCAATAACTTTGTTTGTGTCATTGAATTAATATTTAGGTCATTTTCGTCCTCCCTAGGCATATTCTTGTCCAATTAGGGTTTTTAACCAATCTTGTGCATCCAATAGGTGTGTTTGTGTCATTGGATGATCAATTAGGTCATTTTCGTCCTCCCTAGGCTTATTCTTGTCCAGTTAGGGTTTTTAACCAATCTTGTATATCCAATAAGTTCATTTGTGTCATTGGATTAACATTTAGGTCATTTTCGTCCTCCCTAGGCATATTCTTGTCCAATTAGGGTTTTTAACCAATCTTGTGCATCCAATAGGTGTGTTTGTGTCATTGGATGATCAATTAGGTCATTTTCGTCCTCCCTAGGCTTATTCTTGTCCAATTAGGGTTTTTAACCAATCTTGTGCTTCCAATAGGTGTATTTGTGTCATTGGATGATCAATTAGGTCATTCTCGTCCTCCCTAGGCTTATTAATGTCCAATTAGGGTTTTTAACCAATTTTGTGCATCCAATGAGTTTGTTTGTGTCACTGAATTAATATTTAGATCATTTTCGTCCTCCCTAGGCATATTCTTGTCCAATTAGGGTTCTTAACCAATCTTGTGCATCCAATAGGTGTGTTTGTTTCACTGGATGATCAATTAGGTCATTTTCGTCCTCCCTAGGCATATTCTTGTCCAATTAGGGTTTTTAACCAATCTTGTGCATCCAATAGGTGTGTTTGTGTCATTGGATGATCAATTAGGTCATTTTCGTCCTCCCTAGGCTTATTCTTGTCCAATTAGGGTTTTTAACCAATCTTGTGCTTCCAATAGGTGTATTTGTGTCATTGGATGATCAATTAGGTCATTCTCGTCCTCCCTAGGCTTATTAATGTCCAATTAGGGTTTTTAACCAATCTTGTGCATCCAATGAGTTTGTTTGTGTCACTGAATTAATATTTAGATCATTTTCGTCCTCCCTAGGCATATTCTTGTCCAATTAGGGTTTCTAACCAATCTTGTGCGTCCAATAGGTGTGTTTGTGTCATTGGATGATCAATTAGGTCATTTTCGTCCTCCCTAGGCATATTCTTGTCCAATTAGGGTTTTTAACCAATCTTGTGCATCCAATAGGTGTGTTTGTGTCATTGGATGATCAATTAGGTCATTTTCGTCCTCCCTAGGCTTATTCTTGTCCAATTAGGGTTTTTAACCAATCTTGTGCATCCAATAGGTGTGTTTGTGTCATTGGATGATCAATTAGGTCGTTTTTGTCGTCCCTAGGCTTATTCTTGTCCAATTAGGGTTTTTAACCAATCTTGTGCATCCAATAGGTGTGTTTGTGTCATTGGATGATCAATTAGGTCAATTTCGTCCTACCTAGAATTATTCTTGTCAAATTAGGGTTTTTAATCAATCTTGTGCATCCAATAACTTTGTTTGTGTCATTGAATTAATATTTAGGTCATTTTCGTCCTCCCTAGGCATATTCTTGTCCAATTAGGGTTTTTAACCAATCTTGTGCATCCAATAGGTGTGTTTGTGTCATTGGATGATCAATTAGGTCATTTTCGTCCTACCTAGACTTATTCTTGTCAGATTAGGGTTTTTAATCAATCTTGTTCATCCAATAACTTTGTTTGTGTCATTGAATTAATATTTAGGTCATTTTCGTCCTCCCTAGGCATATTCTTGTCCAATTAGGGTTTTTAACCAATCTTGTGCATCCAATAGGTGTGTTTGTGTCATTGGATGATCAATTAGGTTATTTTCGTCCTTCCTAGGCTTACTCTTGTCCAATTAGGGTTTTTAACCAATGTTGTGCATCCAATAAGTTCATTTGTGTCATTGGATTAACATTTAGGTCATTTTCGTCCTCCCTAGGCATATTCTTGTCTAATTAGGGTTTTTAACCAATCTTGTGCATCCAATAGGTGTGTTTGTGTCATTAGATGATCCATTAGGTCATTTTCGTCCTACCTAGACTTATTCTTGTCAAATTAGGGTTTTTAATCAATCTTGTGCATTTAATAACTTTGTTTGTGTCATTGAATTAATATTTCGGTCATTTTCGTCCTCCCTAGGCATATTCTTGTCCAATTAGGGTTTTTAACCAATCTTGTGCATCCAATAGGTGTGTTTGTGTCATTGGATGATCAATTAGGTTATTTTCGTCCTTCCTAGGCTTACTCTTGTCCAATTAGGGTTTTTAACCAATGTTGTGCATCCCATAAGTTCGTTTGTGTCATTGGATTAACATTTAGGTCATTTTCGTCCTCCCTAGACATATTCTTGTCCAATTAGGGTTTTTAACCAATCTTGTGCATCCAATAACTTTGTTTGTGTCATTGAATTAATATTTAGGTCATTTTCGTCCTCCCTAGGCATATTCTTGTCCAATTAGGGTTTTTAACCAATCTTGTGCATCCAATAGGTGTGTTTGTGTCATTGGATGATCAATTAGGTCATTTTCGTCCTCCCTAGGCATATTCTTGTCCAATTAGGGTTTTCAACGAATCTTGTGCATCCAATAGGTGTGTTTGTGTCATTGGATGATCAATTAGGTCATTTTCGTCCTCCCTAGGCTTATTCTTGTCCAATTAGGGTTTTTAACCAATCTTGTGCATCCAATAGGTGTGTTTGTGTCATTGGATGATCAATTAGGTCATTTTTGTCCTCCCTAGGCTTATTCTTGTCCAATTAGGGTTTTTAACCAATCTTGTGCATCCAATAGGTGTGTTTGTGTCATTGGATGATCAATTAGGTCATTATCGTACTCCCTAGGCTTATTCTTGTCCAATTAGAGTTTTTAACCAATCTTGTGCATCCAATAACTTTGATTGTGTCATTGAATTAATATTTAGGTCATTTTCGTCCTCCCTAGGCATATTCTTGTCCAATTAGGGTTTTTAACCAATCTTGTGCATCCAATAGGTGTGTTTGTGTCATTGGATGATCAATTAGGTCATTTTCGTCCTCCCTAGGCTTATTCTTGTCCAATTAGGGTTTTTAACCAATCTTGTGCATCCAATAACTTTGTGTCATTGAATTAATATTTAGGTCATTTTCGTCCTCCCTAGGCATATTCTTGTCCAATTAGGGTTTTTAACCAATCTTGTGCATCCAATAGGTGTGTTTGTGTCATTGGATGATCAATTAGGTCATTTTCGTCCTCCCTAGGCTTATTCTTGTCCACTTAGGATTTTTAACCAATCTTGTGCATCTAGTAGGTGTGTTTGTGTCATTGGATGATCAATTAGTTGATTTTCGTCCTTCCTATGCATATTCTTGCCCAATTAGGGTTTTTAACCAATCTTGTGCATCCAATAGGTGTGTTTTTGTCATTGGATGATCAATTAGGTCATTTTCGTCCTCCCTAGACATATTCTTGTCCAATTAGGGTTTTTAACCAATCTTGTGCATCCAATAGGTGTGTTTGTGTCATTGGATGATCAATTAGGTCATTTTCGTCCTCCCTAGGCTTATGCTTGTCCAATTAGGGTTTTTAACCAATCTTGTGCATCCAATAACTTTGTTTGTGTCATTGAATTAATATTAAGGTCATTTTCCTCCTCCCTAGGCATATTCTTGTCCAATTAGGGTTTTTATCCAATCTTGTGCATCCAATAGGTGTGTTTGTGTCATTGGATGATCAATTAGGTCATTTTCGTCCTCCCTAGGCTTATTCTTGTCCAATTAGGGTTTTTAACCAATCTTGGGCATCCAATAAGTTCATTTGTGTCATTGGATGATCAATTAGGTCTTTTTCGTCCTCCCTAGGCAAATTCTTGTCCAACTAGGGTTTTTAACCAATCTTGTGCTTCCAATAGGTGTGTTTGTGTCATTGGATGATCCATTAGGTCATTTTCATCCTCACTAGGCTTATTCTTGTCCAATTAGGGTTTTTAACCAATCTTGTGCATCCAATAAGTTCATTTGTGTTATTGGATGATCAATTAGGTCATTTTCGTGCTCCCTAGACTTATTCTTGTCCAATTAGGGTTTTTAACCAATCTTGTGCATCCAATAACTTGGTTTGTGTCATTGAATTAATATTTAGGTCATTTTCGTCCTCCCTAGGCATATTCTTGTCCAATTAGGGTTTTTAACCAATCTTGTGCATCCAATAGGTGTGTTTGTGTCATTGGATGATCAATTAGGTCATTTTCGTCCTCCCTAGGCTTATTCTTGTCCAATTAGGGTTTTTAACCAATCTTGTGCATCCAATAACTTTGTTTGTGTCATTGAATTAATATTTAGGTCATTTTCGTCCTCCCTACGCATATTCTTGTCCAATTAGGGTTTTTAACCAATCTTGTGCATCCAATAGGTGTGTTTGTATCATTGGATGATCAATTAGGTCATTTTCCTCCTCCCTAGGCTTATTCTTGTCCAATTAAGGTTTTTAACAAATCTTGTGCATCCAATAAGTTCATTTGTGTCATTGGATTAACATTTAGGTCATTTTCGTCCTCCCTAGGCATATTCTTGTCCAATTAGGGTTTTTAACCAATCTTGTGCATCCAATAGGTGTGTTTGTGTCATTGGATGATCAATTAGGTCATTTTCGTCCTCCCTAGGCTTATTCTTGTCCAATTAGGGTTTTTAACCAATCTTGTGCATCCAATAACTTCGTTTGTGTCATTGAATTAATATTTAGGTCATTTTCGTCCTCCCTAGTCATATTCTTGTCCAATTAGGGTTTTTAACCAATCTTGTGCATCCAATATGTTCATTTGTGTCATTGGATTAACATTTAGGTCATTTTCATCCTCCCTAGGCATATTCTTGTCCAATTAGAGTTTTAGACCAATCTTGTGCATCCAATAGGTGAGTTTGTGTCATTGGATGATCAATTAGGTCATTTTCGTCCTCCCTAGGCTTATTCTTGTCCAATTAGGGTTTTTAACCAATCTTGTGCATCTAATAGGTGTGTTTGTGTCATTGGATGATCAATTAGGTAATTTTCGTCCTCCCTAGGCATATTCTTGTCCAATTAGGGTTTTTAACCAATCTTGTGCATCCAATTGGTGTGTTTGTGTCATTGGTTGATCAATTAGGTCATTTTCGTCCTCCCTAGGCTTATTATTGCCCAATTAGGGTTTTTAACCAATCTTGTGCATCCAATAAGTTGAGTTTTGTCATTGGATTAATATTTAGGTCATTTTCGTCCTCCCTAGGCTTATTCTTGTCCAATTAGGGTTTTTAACCAATCTTGTGCATCCAATAAGTTCATTTGTGTCATTGGATTAACATTTAGGTCATTTTTGTCCTCCCTAGGCATATTCTTGTTAAATTAGAGTTTTAGACCAATCTTGTGCATCCAATAGGTGTGTTTGTGTCATTGGATGATCAATTAGGTTATTTTCGTCCTCCCTAGGCTTATTCTTGTCCAATTAGGGTTTTTAACTAATCTTGTGCAACCAATAAGTTCATTTGTGTCATTGGATGATCAATTAGGTCATTTTCGTCCTCCCTAGGCATATTCTTGTCCAATTAGGGTTTTTAACCAATCTTGTGCATCCAATAGGTGTGTTTGTGTCATTGGATGATCAATTAGGTCATTTACCTCCTCCCTAGGCTTATTCTTGTCTAATTAGGGTTTTTAACCAATCTTGTGCATCCAATAACTTTGTTTGTGTCACTGAATTAATATTTAGGTCATTTTCGTCCTCCCTAGGCATATTCTTGTCCAATTAGGGTTTTTAACCAATCTTGTGCATCCAATAGGTGTGTTTGTGTCATTGGATGATCAATTAGGTCATTTTCGTCCTCCCTAGGCTTATTCTTGCCCAATTAGGGTTTTTAACCAAACTTGTGCATCCAATAAGTTGAGTTGTGTCATTGGATTACAATTTAGGTCATTTTCGTCCTCCCTAGGCTTATTATTGTCCAATTAGGGTTTTTAACCAATCTTGTGCATCCAATAAGTTCATTTGTGTCATTGGATTAACATTTAGGTCATTTTCGTCCTCCCTAGGCATATTCTTGTCCAATTAGAGTTTTAGACCAATCTTGTGCATCCAATAGGTGTGTTTGTGTCATTGGATGATCAATTAGGTTATTGTCGTCCTCCCTAGGCTTATTCTTGTCCAATTAGGGTTTTTAACTAATCTTGTGCAACCAATAAGTTCATTTGTGTCATTGGATGATCAATTAGGTCATTTTCGTCCTCCCTAGGCATATTCTTGTCTAATTAGGGTTTTTAACCAATCTTGTGCATCCAATAGGTGTGTTTGTGTCATTGGATGATCAATTAGGTCATTTTCGTCATCCCTAGGCTTATTCTTGTCCAATTATGGTTTTTAACCGATCATGTGCATCCAATAGGTGTGTTTGTGTCGTTGGATGATCAATTAGGTCATTTTCATCCTCCCTAGGCATATTCTTGACCAATTAGGGTTTTTAACAAATCTTGTGCATCCAATAGGCGTGTTTGTGTCATTGGATGATCAATTAGGTCATTTTCGTCCTCCCTAGGCATATTCTTGTCCAATTAGGGTTTTTAACCAATCTTGTGCATCCAATAGGTGTGTTTGTGTCATTGGATGATCAATTAGGTCATTTTCCTCCTCCCCAGGCTTATTCTTGTCCAATTAGGCTTTTTAACCAATCTTGTGCATCCAATAGGTGTGTTTGTGTCATTGGATGATCAATTAGGTCATTTTCGTTCTCCCTGGGCTTATTCTTGTCCAATTAGGGTTTTTAACCAATCTTGTGCATCCGATAAGTTTGCTTGTGTCATTGAATTAATATTTAGGTCATTTTCGTCCTCCCTAGGCATATTCTTGTCCAATTATGGTTTTTAACCAATCTTGTGCATCCAATAGGTGTGTTTGTGTCATTGGATGATTAATTAGGTCATTTACGTCCTCCCTAGGCTTATTCTTGTCTAATTAGGGTTTTTAACCAATCTTGTGCATCCAATAACTTTGTTTGTGTCATTGAATTAATATTTAGGTCATATTCGTCCTCCCTAGGCATATTCTTGTCAAATTAGGGTTTTTAACCAATCTTGTGCATCCAATAGGTGTGTTTGTGTCATTGGATGATCAATTAGGTCATTTTCGTCCTCCCTAGGCTTATTCTTGTCCAATTATGGTTTTTAACCAATCTTGTGCATCCAATAGGTGTGTTTGTGTCATTGGATGATCAATTAGGTCATTTTCGTCCTTCCTAGGCTTATTCTTGTCCAATTAGGGTTTTTAATCAATCTTGTGCATCCAATAAGTTTGTTTGTGTCATTGAATTAATATTTAGGTCATTTTCGTCCTCCCTAGGCATATTCTGGTCCAATTAGGGTTTTTAACCAATCTTGTGCATCCAATAGGTGTGTTTGTGTCATTGGATGATCAATTAGGTCATTTTCGTCCTCCCTAGGCTTATTCTTGTCCAATTATGGTTTTTAACCAATCTTGTGCATCCAATAGGTGTGTTTGTGTCATTGGATGATCAATTAGGTCATTTACGTCCTCCCTAGGCATATTCTTGTCCAATTAGGGTTCTTAACCAATCTTGTGCATTCAATAGGTGTGTTTGTGTCATTGGATGATCAATTAGGTCATTTTCGTCCTCCCTAGGCTTATTTTTGTCCAATTAGGGTTTTTAACCAATCTTGTGCATCCAATAGGTGTGTTTGTGTCATTGGATGATCAATTAGGTCATTTTCGTCCTCCTTAGGCATATTCTTGTCCAGTTAGGGTTTTTAACCAATCTTGTGCATCCAATAGGTGTGTTTGTGTCATTGGATGATCAATTAGGTCATTTTCGTCCTCCCTAGGCTTATTCTTGTCCAATTAGGGTTTTTAACCAATCTTTTGCATGCAATAAGTTCATTTGTGTTATTGGATTCACATTTAGGTCATATTCGTCCTCCCTAGGCATATTGTTGTCCAATTAGGGTTTTTAACCAATCTTGTGCATCCAATAGGTGTGTTTGTGTCATTGGATGATCAATTAGGTCATTTTCGTCCTCCCTAGGCTTATTCTTGTCCAATTAGGGTTTTTAACCAATCTTGTGCATCCAATAAGTTCATTTGTGTCATTGGATTAACATTTAGGTCATTTTCGTCCTCCCTAGGCATATTCTTGTCCAATTAGAGTTTTAGACCAATCTTGTGCATCCAATAGGTATGTTTGTGTCATTGGATGATCAGTTAGGTTATTTTCGTCCTCCCTAGGCTTATTCTTGTCCAATTAGGGTTTTTAACCAATCTTGTGCATCCAATAAGTTGAGTTGTGTCATTGGATTAACATTTAGGTCATTTTCGTTCTCCCTAGGCTTATTGTTGTCCAATTAGGGTTTTTAACCAATCTTGTGCATCCAATAGGTGTGTTTGTGTCATTGGATGATCACTTAGGGTTTTTAACTAATCTTGTGCATCCAATAAGTTCATTTGTGTCATTGGATGATCAATTAGGTCATTTTTGTCCTCCCTAGGCATATTCTTGTCCAATTATGGTTTTTAACCAATCTTGTGCATCCAATAGGTGTGTTTGTGTCATTGGATGATCAATTAGGTTATTTTCGTCCTCCCTAGGCATATTCTTGTCCAATTAGGGTTTTTAACCAATCTTGTGCATCCAATAGGTGTGTTTGTGTCATTGGATGATCTATTAGGTCATTTTCGTCCTCCCTAGGCTTATTCTTGTCCAATTAGGGTTTATAACCAATCTTGTGCATCCGATAAGTTTGTTTGTGTCATTGAATTAATATTTAGGTCATTTTCGTCCTCCCTAGGCATATTCTTGTCCAATTAGGGTTTTTAACCAATCTTGTGCATCCAATAGGTGTGTTTGTGTCATTGGATGATCAATTAGGTCATTTTCGTCCTCCCTAGGCTTATTCTTGTCTAATTAGGGTTTTTAACCAATCTTGTGCAGCCAATAAGTTTGTTTGTGTCATTGAATTAATATTTAGGTCATTTTCGTCCTCCCTAGGCATATTCTTGTCCAATTAGGGTTTTTAACCAATCTTGTGCATCCAATAGGTGTGTTTGTGTCATTGGATGATCAATTAGGTCATTTTCGTCCTCCCTAGGCTTATTCTTGTCCAATTAATGTTTTTAACCAATCTTGTGCATCCGATAAGTTTGTTTGTGTCATTGAATTAATATTTAGGTCATTTTCGTCCTCCCTAGGCATATTCTTGTCCAATTAGGGTTTTTAACCAATCTTGTGCATCCAATAGGTGTGTTTGTGTCATTGGATGATCAATTAGGTCATTTTCGTCCTCCCTAGGCTTATTCTTGTCCAATTAGGGTTTTTAACTAATCTTGTGCATCCAATAGGTGTGTTTTTGTCATTGGATGATCAATTAGGTCATTTTCGTCCTCCCTAGGCTTATTCTTGTCCAATTAGGGTTTTTAACCAATCTTGTGCATCCAATAGGTGTGTTTGTGTCATTGGATGATCAATTAGGTCATTTTCGTCCTCCCTGTGCTTATTCTTGTCCAATTAGGGTTTTTAACCAATCTTGTGCATCCAATAGGTGTGTTTGTGGCAATGGATGATCAATTAGGTCATTTTCGTCCTCCCTAGGCTTATTCTTGTCCAATTAGGGTTTTTAACCAATATTTTGCATCCAATAGGTGTGTTTGTGTCATTGGATGATCAATTAGGTCATTTTCGTCCTCCTTAGGCTTATTCTTGTCCAATTAGGGTTTTTTACCAATCTTGTGCATCCAATAGGTGTGTTTGTGTCAATGGATGATCAATTAGGTCATTTTGGTCCTCCCTAGGCATATTCTTGTCCAATTAGGGTTTTTAACCAATCTTGTGCATCCAATAGGTGTGTTTGTGTCATTGGATGATCAATTAGGTCATTTTCGTCCTCCCTAGGCTTATTCTTGTCCAATTTGCGTTTTTAACCAATCTTTTGTATCCAACAGGTGTGTTTGTGTCATTAGATGATCAATTAGGTCATTTTCGTCCTCCCTAGGCTTATTCTTCTCCAATTAGGGTTTTTAACCAATCTTGTGCATCCGATAAGTTTGTTTGTGTCATTGAATTAATATTTAGGTCATTTTCGTCCTCCCTAGGCATATTCTTGTCCAATTAGGGTTTTTAACCAATCTTGTGCATCCAATAGGTGTGTTTGTGTCATTGGATGATCAATTAGGTCATTTACCTCCTCCCTAGGCTTATTCTTGTCTAATTAGGGTTTTTAACCAATCTTGTGCATCCAATAACTTTGTTTGTGTCACTGAATTAATATTTAGGTCATTTTCGTCCTCCCTAGGCATATTCTTGTCCAATTAGGGTTTTTAACCAATCTTGTGCATCCAATAGGTGTGTTTGTGTCATTGGATGATCAATTAGGTCATTTTCGTCCTCCCTAGGCTTATTCTTGCCCAATTAGGGTTTTTAACCAAACTTGTGCATCCAATAAGTTGAGTTGTGTCATTGGATTACAATTTAGGTCATTTTCGTCCTCCCTAGGCTTATTATTGTCCAATTAGGGTTTTTAACCAATCTTGTGCATCCAATAAGTTCATTTGTGTCATTGGATTAACATTTAGGTCATTTTCGTCCTCCCTAGGCATATTCTTGTCCAATTAGAGTTTTAGACCAATCTTGTGCATCCAATAGGTGTGTTTGTGTCATTGGATGATCAATTAGGTTATTGTCGTCCTCCCTAGGCTTATTCTTGTCCAATTAGGGTTTTTAACTAATCTTGTGCAACCAATAAGTTCATTTGTGTCATTGGATGATCAATTAGGTCATTTTCGTCCTCCCTAGGCATATTCTTGTCTAATTAGGGTTTTTAACCAATCTTGTGCATCCAATAGGTGTGTTTGTGTCATTGGATGATCAATTAGGTCATTTTCGTCATCCCTAGGCTTATTCTTGTCCAATTATGGTTTTTAACCGATCATGTGCATCCAATAGGTGTGTTTGTGTCGTTGGATGATCAATTAGGTCATTTTCATCCTCCCTAGGCATATTCTTGACCAATTAGGGTTTTTAACAAATCTTGTGCATACAATAGGCGTGTTTGTGTCATTGGATGATCAATTAGGTCATTTTCGTCCTCCCTAGGCATATTCTTGTCCAATTAGGGTTTTTAACCAATCTGGTGCATCCAATAGGTGTGTTTGTGTCATTGGATGATCAATTAGGTCATTTTCCTCCTCCCCAGGCTTATTCTTGTCCAATTAGGCTTTTTAACCAATCTTGTGCATCCAATACGTGTGTTTGTGTCATTGGATGATCAATTAGGTCATTTTCGTTCTCCCTGGGCTTATTCTTGTCCAATTAGGGTTTTTAACCAATCTTGTGCATCCGATAAGTTTGCTTGTGTCATTGAATTAATATTTAGGTCATTTTCGTCCTCCCTAGGCATATTCTTGTCCAATTATGGTTTTTAACCAATCTTGTGCATCCAATAGGTGTGTTTGTGTCATTGGATGATTAATTAGGTCATTTACGTCCTCCCTAGGCTTATTCTTGTCTAATTAGGGTTTTTAACCAATCTTGTGCATCCAATAACTTTGTTTGTGTCATTGAATTAATATTTAGGTCATTTTCGTCCTCCCTAGGCATATTCTTGTCAAATTAGGGTTTTTAACCAATCTTGTGCATCCAATAGGTGTGTTTGTGTCATTGGATGATCAATTAGGTCATTTTCGTCCTCCCTAGGCTTATTCTTGCCCAATTAGGGTTTTTAACCAAACTTTTGCATCCAATAAGTTGAGTTGTGTCATTGGATTACAATTTAGGTCATTTTCGTCCTCCCTAGGCTTATTCTTGTCCAATTAGGGTTTTTAACCAATCTTGTGCATCCAATAAGTTCATTTGTGTCATTGGATTAACATTTAGGTCATTTTCGTCCTCCCTAGGCATATTCTTGTCCAATTAGAGTTTTAGACCAATCTTGTGCATCCAATAGGTGTGTTTGTGTCGTTGGATGATCAATTAGGTTATTGTCGTCCTCCCTAGGCTTATTCTTGTCCAATTAGGGTTTTTAACTAATCTTGTGCAACCAATAAGTTCATTTGTGTCATTGGATGATCAATTAGGTCATTTTCGTCCTCCCTAGGCATATTCTGGTCCAATTAGGGTTTTTAACCAATCTTGTGCATCCAATAGGTGTGTTTGTGTCATTGGATGATCAATTAGGTCATTTTCGTCCTCCCTAGGCTTATTCTTGTCCAATTATGGTTTTTAACCAATCTTGTGCATCCGATAAGTTTGTTTGTGTCATTGAATTAATATTTAGGTCATTTTCGTCCTCCCTAGGCATATTCTTGTCCAATTAGGGTTTTTAACCAAGCTTGTGCATCCAATTGTTGTGTTTGTGTCATTGGATGATCAATTAGGTCATTTTCGTCTTCCCTAGGGTTATTCTTGTCCTATTAGGGTTTTTAACCAATCTTGTGCATCCAATAAGTTGAGTTGTGTCATTGCAATAATATTTAGGTCATTTTCGTCCTCCCTAGGCATATTCTTGTACAATTAGGGTTTTTAACCAATCTTGTGCATCCAATAGGTGTCTTTGTGTCATTGGATGATCAATTAGGTCATTTTCGTCCTCCCTAGGCTTATTCTTGTCCAATTATGGTTTTTAACCAATCTTGTGCATCCGATAAGTTTGTTTGTGTCATTGAATTAATATTTAGGTCATTTTCGTCCTCCCTAGGCATATTCTTGTCCAATTAGGGTTTTTAACCAATCTTGTGCATCCAATAGGTGTGTTTATGTTATTGGATGATCAATTAGGTCATTTTCGTACTCCCTAGGCTTATTCTTGTCCAATTAGGATTTTTAACCAATCTTGTGCATCCAATAAGTTGAGTTGTGTCATTGGATTAAGATTTAGGTCATTTTCGTCCTCCCTAGGCTTATTCTTGTCCAATTAGGGTTTTTAACCAATCTTGTGCATCCAATAGGTGTGTTTGTGTCATTGGATGATCAATTAGGTCATTTTCGTCCTCCATAGGCTTATTCTTGTCCAATTAGGGTTTTTAACCAATCTTGTGCATCCAATAAGTTGAGTTGTGTCATTGGATAAACATTTAGTCATTTTCGTCCTCCCTAGGCTTATTCTTGTCCAATTAGGGTTTTTAACCAATCTTGTAAATCCAATAAGTTCATTTGTGTCATTGGATTAACATTTAGGTCATTTTCGGCCTCCCTAGGCATATTCTTGTCCAATTAGGGTTTTTAATCAACCTTGTGCATCCAATAACTTGAGTTGTGTCATTGGATTAACATTTAGGTCATTGGATGATCAATTAGGTTATTTTCGTCCTCCCTAGGCTTATTCTTGTCCAATTAGGGTTTTTAACCAATCTTGTGCATCCAATAGGTGTGTTTGTGTCATTGGATGATCAATTAGGTCATTTTCGTCCTCCCTAGGCTTATTCTTGCCCAATTAAGGTTTTTAACCAATCTTGTGCATCCAATAAGTTCATGTGTGTCATTGGATTAACATTTAGGTCATTTTCGTCCTCCCTAGGCATATTCTTGTCCAATTAGGGTTTTTAACCAATCTTGTGCTTCCAATAGGTGTGTTTGTGTCATTGGATGATCAATTAGGTCATTTTCGTCCACCCTAGGCTTATTCTTGTCCAATTAGGGTTTTTAACCAATCTTGTGCATCCAATAGGTGTGTTTGTGTCATTGGATGATCAATTAGGTCATTTTCGTCCTCCCTAGGCTTATTCTTCTCCAATTAGGGTTTTTAACCAATCTTATGCATCCAATAACTTTGTTTGTGTCATTGAATTAATATTTAGGTCATTTTCCTCCTCCCTAGGCATATTATTGTCCAATTAGGGTTTTTAACCAATCTTGTGCATCCAATAGGTGTGTTTGTGTCATTGGATGATCAATTAGGTCATTTTCGTCCTCCCTAGGCTTATTCTTGTCCAATTAGGGTTTTTAACCAATCTTGTGCATCCAATAAGTTAAGTTGTGTCATTGGATTAACATTTAGGTCATTTTCGTCCTCCCTAGGCTGATTCTTGTCCAATTAGGGGTTTTAACCAATCTTGTGCATCCAATAGGTATGTTTGTGTCATTGGATGATCAATTAGGTCATTTTCGTCCTGCATAGGCTTATTCTTGTCCAATTAGGGTTTTTAACCAATCTTGTGCATCCAATAAGTTGAGTTGTGTCATTGGATTAACATTTAGGTCATTTTCGTCCTCCCTAGGCTTATTCTTGTCCAATTAGGGTTTTTAACCAATCTTGTGCATCCAATAAGTTCATTTGTGTCATTGGATTAACATTTAGGTCATTTTCGTCCTCCCTAGGCATATTCTTGTCCAATTAGAGTTTTAGACCAATCTTGTGTATCCAATATGTGTGTTTGTGTCATTGGATGATCAATTAGGTTATTTTCGTCCTCCCTAGGCTTATTCTTGTCCAATTAGGGTTTTTAACCAATCTTGTGCATCCAATAGGTGTGTTTGTGTCATTGGATGATCAATTAGGTCATTTTCGTCCTCCATAGGCTTATTATTGTCCAATTAGGGTTTTTAACCAATCTTGTGCATCCAATAAGTTGAGTTGTGTCATTGGATTAACATTTAGGTCATTTTCGTCCTCCCTAGGCATATTCTTGTCCAATTAGGGTTTTTAACCAATCTTGTGCATCCAATAGGTGTTTAACCAATCTTGTGCATCCAATAAGTTGAGTTGTGTCATTGGATTAACATTTAGTCATTTTCGTCCTCCCTAGGCTTATTCTTGTCCAATTAGGGTTTTTAACCAATCTTGTGCATCCAATAGGTGTGTTTGTGTCATTGGATGATCAATTAGGTCATTTTCGTCCTCCCTAGGCTTATTCTTGCCCAATTAGGGTTTTTAACCAATCTTGTGCATCCAATAGGTGTGTTTGTGTCATTGGATGATCATTTAGGTCATTTTTGTCCTCCCTAGGCTTATTCTTGTCCAATTAGGGTTTTTAACCAATCTTGTGCATCCAATAGGTGTGTTTGTGTCATTGGATGATCAATTAGGTCATTTTCGTCCTCCCTAGGCTTATTCTTGTCCAATTAGGGTTTTTAACCAATCTTGTGCATCCAATAACTTTGTTTGTGTCATTGAATTAATATTTAGGTCATTTTCGTCCTCCCTAGGCATCATCTTGTCCAATTAGGATTTTTAACCAATCTTTTGCATCCAATAGGTGTGTTTGTGTCATTGGATGATCAATTAGGTCATTTTCGTCCTCCCTAGGCATATTCTTGTCCAATTAGGGTTTTTAACCAATCTTGTGCATCCAATAGGTGTGTTTGTGTCATTGGATGATCAATTAGGTCATTTTCGTCCTCCCTAGGCTTATTCTTGTCCAATTAGGGTTTTTAACCAATCTTGTGCATCCAATAAGTTGAGTTGTGTCATTGGATTAAAATTTAGGTCATTTTCGTTCTCCATACGCTTATTCTTGTCCAATTAGGGTTTTTAACCAATCTTGTGCCTCCAATAGGTGTGTTTGTGTCATTGGATGATCAATTAGGTCATTTTCGTCCTCCCTAGGCATATTCTTGTCCAATTAGGGTTTTTAACCAATCTTGTGCATCCAATAGGTGTGTTTGTGTCATTGGATGATCAATTAGGTCATTTTCGTCCTCCCTAGGCATATTCTTGTCCAATTAGGGTTTTTAACCAATCTTGTGCATCCAATAGGTGTGTTTGTGTCATTGGATGATCAATTAGGTCATTTTCGTCCTCCCTAGGCTTATTCTTGTCCAATTAGGGTTTTTAACCAATCTTGTACATCTAATAAGTTCATTTGTGTCATTGGATTAACATTTAGGTCATTTTCGTCCTCCCTAGGCATATTCTTGTCCAATTTGGGTTTTTATCCCATCTAGTGCATCCAATAGATGTGTTTGTGTCATTGGATGATGAATTAGGTCATTTTCCTCCTCCCTAGGCATATTCTGGTCCAATTAGGGTTTTTAACCAATCTTGTGCATCCAATAGGTGTGTTTGTGTCATTGGATGATCAATTAGGTCATTTTCGTCCTCCCTAGGCTTATTCTTGTCCAATTAGGGTCTTTAACCAATCTTCTGCATCCGATAAGTTTGTTTGTGTCATTGAATTAATATTTAGGTCATTTTCGTCCTCCCTATGCATATTCTTGTCTAATTAGGGTTTTTAACCAATCTTGTGCATCCAATAGGTGTGTTTGTGTCATTGGATGATCAATTGGGTTATTTTCGTCCTCCCTAGGCTTATTCTTGTCCAATTAGGGTTTTTAACTAATCTTGTGCATCCAATAAGTTCATTTGTGTCATTGGATGATCAATTAGGTCATTTTCGTCCTCCCTAGGCATATTCTTGTCCAATTAGGGTTTTTAACCAATCTTGTGCATCCAATAGGTGTGTTTGTGTCATTGGATGATCAATTAGGTCATTTTCGTCCTCCCTAGGCATATTCTTGTCCAATTAGGGTTTTTAACCAATCTTGTGCGTCCAATAGGTGTGTTTGTGTCATTGGATGATCAATTAGGTCATTTTCGTCCTCCCTAGGCATATTCTTGTCCAATTAGGGTTTTTAACCAATCTAGTCCATCCAATAAGTTGAGTTGTGTCATTGGATTAACATTTATGTCATTTTCGTCCTCCCTAGGCTTATTCTTGTCCAATTAGGGTTTTTAACCAATCTTGTGCATCCAATAGGTGTGTTTGTGTCATTGGATGATCAATTAGGTCATTTTCGTCCTCCCTAGGCTTATTCTTGCCCAATTAGGGTTTTTAACCAATCTTGTGCATCCAATAAGTTGAGTTGTGTCATTGGATTAATATTTAGGTGATTTTCGTCCTCCCTAGGCTTATTCTTGTCCAATTAGGGTTTTTAACCAATCTTGTGCATCCAATAAGTTCATTTGTGTCATTGGATTAACATTTAGGTCATTTTCGTCCTCCCTAGGCATATTCTTGTCCAATTAGGGTTTTTAACCAATCTTGTGCATCCAATAGGTGTGTTTGTGTCATTGGAAGATCAATTAGGTAATTTTCGTCCTCCCTAGGCATATTCTTGTCCAATTAGGGTTTTTAACCAATCTTGTGCATCCAATAGGTGTGTTAGTGTCATTGGATGATCAATTAGGTCCTTTTCGTTCTCCCTAGGCATATTCTTGTCCAATTAGGATTTTTAACCAATCTTGTGCATCCAATAAGTTGAGTTGTGTCATTGGATTAACATTTAGGTCATTTTCGTCCTCCCTAGGCTTATTCTTGTCCAATTAGGGTATTTAACCAATCTTGTGCATCCAATAGGTGTGTTTGTGTCATTGGATGATCAATTAGGTAATTTTCGTCCTCCCTATGCTTATTCTTGTCCAATTAGGGTTTTTAACCAATCTTGTACATCTAATAGGTGTGTTTGTGTCATTGGATGATCAATTAGGTCATTTTCGTCCTCCCTAGGCTTATTCTTGTCCAATTAGGGTTTTTAACCAATCTTGTGCATCCGATAAGTTTGTTTGTGTCATTGAATTAATGTTTAGGTCATTTTCGTCCACCCTAGGCATATTCTTGTCCAATTAGGGTTTTTAACCAATCTTGTGCATCCAATAGGTGTGTTGTGTCATTGGATGATCAATTAGGTCATTTTCATCCTCCCTAGGCATATTCTTGTCCAACTTGGGTTTTTAACAAATCTTGTGCATCCAATAGGTGTGTTTGTGTCATTGGATGATCAATTAGGTCATTTTCGTCCTCCCTAGGCATATTCTTGTCCAATTAGGGTTTTTAACCAATCTTGTGCATCCAATAGGTGTGTTTGTGTCATTGGATGATCAATTAGGTCATTTTCGTCCTCCCCAGGCTTATTCTTGTCCAATTAGGCTTTTTAACCAATCTTGTGCATCCAATAGGTGAGTTTGTGTCATTGGATTAACATTTAGGTCATTTTCGTCCTCCCTAGGCTTATTCTTGTCCAATTAGGGTTTTTAACCAATCTTGTGCATCCAATAGGTGTGTTTGTGTCATTGGATGATCAATTAGGTCATTTTCGTCCTCCCTAGGCTTATTCTTGCCCAATTACGGTTTTTAACCAATCTTGTGCATCCAATAAGTTCATCTGTGTCATTGGATTAACATTTAGGTCATTTTCATCCTCCCTAGGCATATTCTTGTCCAATTAGGGTTTTTAACCAATCTTTTGCTTCCAATAGGTGTGTTTGTGTCATTGGATGATCACTTAGGTCATTTTCGTCCTCACTAGGCTTATTCTTGTCCAATTAGGGTTTTTAACCAATCTTGTGCATCCAATAGGTGTGTTTGTGGCAATGGATGATCAATTAGGTCATTTTCGTCCTCCCTAGGCTTATTCTTGTCCAATTAGGGTTTTTAACCAATATTTTGCATCCAATAGGTGTGTTTGTGTCATTGGATGATCAATTAGGTCATTTTCGTCCTCCTTAGGCTTATTCTTGTCCAATTAGGGTTTTTTACGAATCTTGTGCATCCAATAGGTGTGTTTGTGTCAATGGATGATCAATTAGGTCATTTTGGTCCTCCCTAGGCATATTCTTGTCCAATTAGGGTTTTTAACCAATCTTGTGCATCCAATAGGTGTGTTTGTGTCATTGGATGATCAATTAGGTCATTTTCGTCCTCCCTAGGCTTATTCTTGTCCAATTTGGGTTTTTAACCAATCTTTTGTATCCAACAGGTGTGTTTGTGTCATTAGATGATCAATTAGGTCATTTTCGTCCTCCCTAGGCTTATTCTTCTCCAATTAGGGTTTTTAACCAATCTTGTGCATCCGATAAGTTTGTTTGTGTCATTGAATTAATATTTAGGTCATTTTCGTCCTCCCTAGGCATATTCTTGTCCAATTAGGGTTTTTAACCAATCTTGTGCATCCAATAGGTGTGTTTGTGTCATTGGATGATCAATTAGGTCATTTTCGTCCTCCCTAGGCATATTCTTGTCCAATTAGGGTTTTTAACCAATCTTGTGCATCCAATAGGTGTGTTTGTGTCATTGGATGATCAATTAGGTCATTTTCGTCCTCCCTATGCTTATTCTTGTCCAATTAGGGTTTTTAACCAATCCTGTGTATCCAATAAGTTCATTTGTGTCATTGGATGATCAATTAGGTCATTTTCGTCCTCCCTAGGCATATTCTTCTCCAACTAGGGTTTTTAACCAATCTTGTGCATCCAATAGGTGTGTTTGAGTCATTTGATGATCAATTAGGTCATTTTCGTCCTCCTTCGGCTTATTCTTGTCCAATTAGGGTTTTTAACCAATCTTGTGCATCCAATAGGTGTGTTTGTGTCATTGGATGATCAATTAGGTCATTTTCGTCCTCCCTAGGCATATTCTTGTCCAATTAGGGTTTTTAACCAATCTTGTGCATCCAATAGGTGTGTTTGTGTCATTGGATGATCAATTAGGTCATTTTCGTCCTCCCTGGGCATATTCTTGTCCAATTAGGGTTTTTAACCAATCTTGTGCATCCAATAGGTGTGTTTGTGTCATTGGATGATCAATTAGGTCATTTTCGTCCTCCCTAGGCTTATTCTAGTCCAATTAGGGTTTTTAACCATTCTCGTGCATCCAATAAGTTGAGTTGTGTCATTGGATTAACATTTAGGTCATTTTCGTTCTCCCTACGCTTATTCTTGTCCAATTAGGGTTTTTAACCAATCTTGTGCATCCAATAGGTGTGTTTGTGTCATTGGATGATCAATTAGGTCATTTCGTCCTCCCTAGGCTTATTCTTGTCCAATTAGGGTTTTTAACCGATCTTGTGCATCCAATAGGTGTGTTTGTGTCATTGGATGATCAATTAGGTCATTTTCGTCCTCCCTAGGCATATTCTTGTCCAATTAGGGTTTTTAACACATCTTGTGCATCCAATAGGTGTGTTTGTGTCATTGGATGATCAATTAGGTCATTTTCGTCCTCCCTAGGCATATTCTTGTCCAATTAGGGTTTTTAACCAATCTTGTGCATCCAATAAGTTCATTTGTGTCATTGGATTAACATTATGTCATTTTCGTCCTCCCTAGGCATATTCTTGTCCAATTAGGGTTTTTAACCAATCTTGTGCATCCAATAGGTGTGTTTGGGTCATTGGATGATCAATTAGGTTATTTTCGTCCTCCCTAGGCTTATTCTTGTCCAATTAGGGTTTTTAAGCAATCTTGTTCATCCAATACGTTCATTTGTGTCATTGGATTAACATTTAGGTCATTTTCATCCTCCCTAGGCATTATCTTGTCCAATTAGAGTTTTAGACCAATCTTGTGCATCCAATAGGTGTGTTTGTGTCATTGGATGATCAATTAGGTTATTTTCGTCCTCCCTAGGCTTATTCTTGTCCAATTAGGGTTTTTAACTAATCTTGTGCATCCAATAAGTTCATTTGTGTCATTGGATGATCAATTAGGTCATTTTCGTCCTCCCTAGGCATATTCTTGTCCAATTAGGGTTTTTAACCAATCTTGTGCATCCAATAGGTGTGTTTGTGTCATTGGATGATCAATTAGGTCATTTTCGTCCTCCCTAGACTTATTCTTGTCCAATTAGGGTTTTTAACCAATCTTGTACATCTAATAAGTTCATTTGTGTCATTGGATTGACATTTAGGTCATTTTCGTCCTCCCTAGGCATATTCTTGTCCAATTAGGGTTTTTAACCCATCTTGTGCATCCAATAGGTGTGTTTGTGTCATTGGATGATCAATTAGGTCATTTTCGTCCTCCTTAGGCATATTCTTGTCCAATTAGGGTTTTTAACCAATCTTGTGCATCCAATAAGTTCATTTGTGTCATTGGATTAACATTATGTCATTTTCGTCTTCCCTAGGCATATTCTTGTCCAATTAGGGTTTTTAACCAATCTTGTGCATCCAATAGGTGTGTTTGTGTCATTGGATGATCAATTAGGTTATTTTCGTCCTCCCTAGGCTTATTCTTGTCCAATTAGGGTTTTTAACCAATCTTGTGCATCCAATAGGTGTGTTTGTGTCATTGGATGACCAATTAGGTCATTTTCGTCCTCCCTAGGGTTATTCTTGTCCAATTAGGGTTTTTAACCAATCTTGTGCATCCAATAGGTGTGTTTGTGTCATTGGATGATCAATTAGGTCATTTTCGTCCTCCCTAGGCTTATTCTTGTCCAATTAGGGTTTTTAACCAATCTTGTGCATCCGATAAGTTTGTTTGCGTCATTGAATTAATATTTAGGTCATTTTCGTCCTCCGTAGGCATATTCTTGTCCAATTAGGGTTTTTAACCAATCTTGTGCATCCAATAGGTGTGTTTGTGTCATTGGATGATCAATTAGGTCATTTTAATCCTCCCTAGGCTTATTCTTGTCCAATTAGGGTTTTTAACCAATCTTGTGCATCCAATAACTTTGTTTGTGTCATTGAATTAATATTTAGGTCATTTTCGTCCTCCCTAGGCATATTCTTGTCCAATTAGGGTTTTTAACCAATCTTGTGCATCCAATAGGTGTGTTTGTGTCATTGGATGATCAATTAGGTCATTTTCGTCCTCCCTACGCTTATTGTTGTCCAATTAGGGTTTTTAACCAATCATGAGCATCCAATAGGTGTGTTTGGGTCATTGGATGATCAATTAGGTCATTTTCGTCCTCCCTAGGCATATTCTTGTCCAATTAGGGTTTTTAACCAATCTTGTGCATCCAATAGGTGTGTTTGTGTCATTGGATGATCAATTAGGTCATTTTCGTCCTCCCTAGGCATATTCTTGTCCAATTAGGGTTTTTAACCAATCTTGTGCATCCAATAGGTGTGTTTGTGTCATTGGATGATCAATTAGGTCATTTTCGTCCTCCCTAGGCTTATTCTTGTCCAATTAGGGTTTTTAACCAATCTTGTGCATCCAATAGGTATGTTTGTGTCATTGGATAATCAATTAGGTCATTTTCGTCCTCCATAGGCTTATTCTTGTCCAATTAGGGTTTTTAACCAATCTTGTGCATCCAATAAGTTGAGTTGTGTCATTGGATTAACATTTAGGTCATTTTCGTCCTCCCTAGGCTTATTCTTGTCCAATTAGGGTTTTTAACCAATCTTGTTTATCCAATAAGTTCATTTGTGTCATTGTATTAACATTTAGGTCATTTTCGTCCTCCCTAGGCATATTCTTGTCCAATTAGGGTTTTTAACCAATCTTATGCATCTAATAGGTGTGTTTGTGTCATTGGATGATCAATTAGGTTATTTTCGTCCTCCCTAGGCTTATTCTTGTCCAATTAGGGTTTTTAACCAATCTTGTGCATCCAATAGGTGTGTTTGTGTCATTGGATGATCAATTAGGTCATTTTCGTCCTCCCTAGGCTCATTCTTGTCCAATTAGGGTTTTTAACCAATCTTGTGCATCCAATAAGTTCATTAGTGTCATTGGATTAACATTTAGGTCATTTTCGTCCTCCCTAGGCATATTCTTGTCCAATTAGGGTTTTTAACCAATCTTGTGCTTCCAATAGGTGTGTTTGTGTCATTGGATGATCAATTAGGTCATTTTCGTCCTCCCTAGGCTTATTCTTCTCCAATTAGGGCTTTTAACCAATCTTGTGCATCCAATAAGTTTGTTTATGTCATTGAATTAATATTTAGGTCATTTTTGTCCTCCCTAGGCATATTCTTGTCCAATTAGGGTTTTTAACCAATCTTGTGCATCCAATAGGTGTGTTTGTGGCAATGGATGATCAATTAGGTCATTTTCGTCCTCCCTAGGCATATTCTTGTCCAATTAGGGTTTTTAACCAATCTTGTGCATCCAATAGGTGTGTTTGTGTCATTGGATGATCAATTAGGTCATTTTCGTCCTCCCTATGCTTATTCTTGTCCAATTAGGGTTTTTAACCAATCTTGTGCATCCAATAGGTGTGTTTGTGTCATTGGATGATAAATTAGGTCATTTTCGTCCTCCCTAGGCTTATTCTTGTCCAATTAGGGTTTTTAACCAATCTTGTGCATCCAATAAGTTCATTTGTGTCATTGGATTAACATTTAGGTCATTTTTGTCCTCCCTAGGCATATTCTTGTTAAATTAGAGTTTTAGACCAATCTTGTGCATCCAATAGGTGTGTTTGTGTCATTGGATGATCAATTAGGTTATTTTCGTCCTCCCTAGGCTTATTCTTGTCCAATTAGGGTTTTTAACTAATCTTGTGCAACCAATAAGTTCATTTGTGTCATTGGATGATCAATTAGGTCATTTTCGTCCTCCCTAGGCATATTCTTGTCCAATTAGGGTTTTTAACCAATCTTGTGCATCCAATAGGTGTGTTTGTGTCATTGGATGATCAATTAGGTCATTTACCTCCTCCCTAGGCTTATTCTTGTCTAATTAGGGTTTTTAACCAATCTTGTGCATCCAATAACTTTGTTTGTGTCACTGAATTAATATTTAGGTCATTTTCGTCCTCCCTAGGCATATTCTTGTCCAATTAGGGTTTTTAACCAATCTTGTGCATCCAATAGGTGTGTTTGTGTCATTGGATGATCAATTAGGTCATTTTCGTCCTCCCTAGGCTTATTCTTGCCCAATTAGGGTTTTTAACCAAACTTGTGCATCCAATAAGTTGAGTTGTGTCATTGGATTACAATTTAGGTCATTTTCGTCCTCCCTAGGCTTATTATTGTTCAATTAGGGTTTTTAACCAATCTTGTGCATCCAATAAGTTCATTTGTGTCATTGGATTAACATTTAGGTCATTTTCGTCCTCCCTAGGCATATTCTTGTTCAATTAGAGTTTTAGACCAATCTTGTGCATCCAATAGGTGTGTTTGTGTCATTGGATGATCAATTAGGTTATTGTCGTCCTCCCTAGGCTTATTCTTGTCCAATTAGGGTTTTTAACTAATCTTGTGCAACCAATAAGTTCATTTGTGTCATTGGATGATCAATTAGGTCATTTTCGTCCTCCCTAGGCATATTCTTGTCTAATTAGGGTTTTTAACCAATCTTGTGCATCCAATAGGTGTGTTTGTGTCATTGGATGATCAATTAGGTCATTTTCGTCATCCCTAGGCTTATTCTTGTCCAATTATGGTTTTTAACCGATCATGTGCATCCAATAGGTGTGTTTGTGTCGTTGGATGATCAATTAGGTCATTTTCATCCTCCCTAGGCATATTCTTGACCAATTAGGGTTTTTAACAAATCTTGTGCATACAATAGGCGTGTTTGTGTCATTGGATGATCAATTAGGTCATTTTCGTCCTCCCTAGGCATATTCTTGTCCAATTAGGGTTTTTAACCAATCTGGTGCATCCAATAGGTGTGTTTGTGTCATTGGATGATCAATTAGGTCATTTTCCTCCTCCCCAGGCTTATTCTTGTCCAATTAGGCTTTTTAACCAATCTTGTGCATCCAATACGTGTGTTTGTGTCATTGGATGATCAATTAGGTCATTTTCGTTCTCCCTGGGCTTATTCTTGTCCAATTAGGGTTTTTAACCAATCTTGTGCATCCGATAAGTTTGCTTGTGTCATTGAATTAATATTTAGGTCATTTTCGTCCTCCCTAGGCATATTCTTGTCCAATTATGGTTTTTAACCAATCTTGTGCATCCAATAGGTGTGTTTGTGTCATTGGATGATTAATTAGGTCATTTACGTCCTCCCTAGGCTTATTCTTGTCTAATTAGGGTTTTTAACCAATCTTGTGCATCCAATAACTTTGTTTGTGTCATTGAATTAATATTTAGGTCATATTCGTCCTCCCTAGGCATATTCTTGTCAAATTAGGGTTTTTAACCAATCTTGTGCATCCAATAGGTGTGTTTGTGTCATTGGATGATCAATTAGGTCATTTTCGTCCTCCCTAGGCTTATTCTTGTCCAATTATGGTTTTTAACCAATCTTGTGCATCCAATAGGTGTGTTTGTGTCATTGGATGATCAATTAGGTCATTTTCGTCCTTCCTAGGCTTATTCTTGTCCAATTAGGGTTTTTAATCAATCTTGTGCATCCAATAAGTTTGTTTGTGTCATTGAATTAATATTTAGGTCATTTTCGTCCTCCCTAGGCATATTCTGGTCCAATTAGGGTTTTTAACCAATCTTGTGCATCCAATAGGTGTGTTTGTGTCATTGGATGATCAATTAGGTCATTTTCGTCCTCCCTAGGCTTATTCTTGTCCAATTATGGTTTTTAACCAATCTTGTGCATCCAATAGGTGTGTTTGTGTCATTGGATGATCAATTAGGTCATTTACGTCCTCCCTAGGCATATTCTTGTCCAATTAGGGTTCTTAACCAATCTTGTGCATTCAATAGGTGTGTTTGTGTCATTGGATGATCAATTAGGTCATTTTCGTCCTCCCTAGGCTTATTTTTGTCCAATTAGGGTTTTTAACCAATCTTGTGCATCCAATAGGTGTGTTTGTGTCATTGGATGATCAATTAGGTCATTTTCGTCCTCCTTAGGCATATTCTTGTCCAGTTAGGGTTTTTAACCAATCTTGTGCATCCAATAGGTGTGTTTGTGTCATTGGATGATCAATTAGGTCATTTTCGTCCTCCCTAGGCTTATTATTGTCCAATTAGGGTTTTTAACCAATCTTGTGCATCCAATAAGTTGAGTTGTGTCATTGGATTAACATTTAGGTCATTTTCATTCTCCCTAGGCTTATTCTTGTCCAATTAGGGTTTTTAACCAATCTTGTGCATCCAATAAGTTCATTTGTGTCATTGGATTAACATTTAGGTCATTTTCGTCCTCCCTAGGCATATTCTTGTCCAATTAGGGTTTTTAACCAATCTTGTGCATCCAATAGGTGTGTTTGTGTCATTGGATGATCAATTAGGTCATTTTCGTCCTCCCTAGGCTTATTGTTGTCCAATTAGGGTTTTTAACCAATCTTGTGCTTCCTATAACTTTGTTTGTGTCATTGAATTAATATTTAGGTCATTTTCGTCCTCCCTAGGCATATTCTTGTCCAATTAGGGTTTTTAACCAATCTTGTGCATCCAATAGGTGTGTTTGTGTCATTGGATGATCAATTAGGTCATTTTCGTCCTCCCTAGGCTTATTCTTGTCCAATTAGGGTTTTTAACCAATCTTGTGCATCCAATAAGTTTAGTTGTGTCATTGGATGATCAATTAGGTCATTTTCGTCCTCCCTAGGCATATTCTTGTCCAATTAGGGTTTTTAACCAATCTTGTGCATCCAATAGGTGTGTTTGTGTCATTGGATGATCAATTAGGTCATTTTCGTCCTCCCTAGGCTTATTCTTGTCCAATTAGGGTTTTTAACCAATCTTGTGCTTCCAATAGGTGTATTTGTGTCATTGGATGATCAATTAGGTCATTCTCGTCCTCCCTAGGCTTATTAATGTCCAATTAGGGTTTTTAACCAATTTTGTGCATCCAATGAGTTTGTTTGTGTCACTGAATTAATATTTAGATCATTTTCGTCCTCCCTAGGCATATTCTTGTCCAATTAGGGTTCTTAACCAATCTTGTGCATCCAATAGGTGTGTTTGTTTCACTGGATGATCAATTAGGTCATTTTCGTCCTCCCTAGGCATATTCTTGTCCAATTAGGGTTTTTAACCAATCTTGTGCATCCAATAGGTGTGTTTGTGTCATTGGATGATCAATTAGGTCATTTTCGTCCTCCCTAGGCTTATTCTTGTCCAATTAGGGTTTTTAACCAATCTTGTGCTTCCAATAGGTGTGTTTATGTCATTGGATGATCGATTAGGTCATTTTCGTCCTCCCTAGGCATATTCTTGTCCAATTAGGGTTTTTAACCAATCTTGTGCATCCAATAGGTGTGTTTGTGTCATTGGATGATCAATTAGGTCATTTTCGTCCTCCCTAGGCTTATTCTTGTCCAATTACGGTTTTTAACTAATCTTGTGCATCCAATAAGTTTGTTTGTGTTATTGGATGATCAATTAGGTCATTTTCGTCCTCCCTAGGCATATTCTTGTCCAATTAGGGTTTTTAACCAATCTTGTGCATCCAATAGGTGTGTTTGTGTCATTGGATGATCAATTAGGTCATTTTCGTCCTCCCTAGGCATATTCTTGTCCAATTAGGGTTTTTAACCAATCTTGTGCATCCAATAGGTGTGTTTGTGTCATTGGATGATCAATTAGGTTATTTTCGTCCTCCCTAAGCATATTCTTGTCCAATTAGGCTTTTTAACTAATCTTGTGCATCCAATACGTTCATTTGTGTCATTGGATGATCAATTAGGTCATTTTCGTCCTCCCTAGGCATATTCTTGTCCAATTAGGGTTTTTAACCAATCTTGTGCATCCAATAGGTGTGTTTGTGTCATTGGATGATCAATTAGGTCATTTTCGTCCTCCCTAGGCTTATTCTTGTCCCATTAGGGTTTTTAACCGATCTTGTGCATCCAATAGGTGTGTTTGTGTCATTGGATGATTAATTTGGTCATTTTCGTCCTCCCTAGGCAAATTCTTGTCCAATTAGGGTTTTTAACCAATCTTGTGCATCCAATAGGTGTGTTTGTGTCATTGGATGATCAATTAGGTTATTTTCGTCCTCCCTAGGCATATTCTTGTCCAATTAGGGTTTTTAACTAATCTTGTGCATCCAATAAGTTCATTTGTGTCATTGGATGATCAATTAGGTCATTTTCGTCCTCCCTAGGCATATTCTTGTCCAATTAGGGTTTTTAACCAATCTTGTGCATCCAATACGTGTGTTTATGTCATTGGATGATCAATTAGGTCATTTTCGTCCTCCCTAGGCATATTCTTGTCCAATTAGGGTTTTTAACTAATCTTGTGCATCCAATAAGTTCATTTGTGTCATTGGATGATCAATTAGGTCATTTTCGTCCTCCCTAGGCATATTCTTGTCCAATTAGGGTTTTTAACCAATCTTGTGCATCCAATAGGTGTGTTTGTGTCATTGGATGATCAATTAGGTCATTTTCGTCCTCCCTAGGCTTATTCTTGTCCAATTAGGGTTTTTAACCAATCTTGTGCATCCAATAGGTGTGTCTGTGTCATTGGATGATCAATTAGGTCATTTTCATCCTCCCTAGTCTTATTCTTGTCCAATTAGGGTTTTTAACCAATCTTGTGCATCCAATAGGTGTGTTTGTGTCTTTGGATGATCAATTAGGTCATTTTCGTTCTCCCTAGGCTTATTCTTGCCCAATTAGGGTTTTTAACCAATCTTGTGCATCCAATAAGTTGAGTTGTGTCATTGGATTAACATTTAGGTCATTTTCGTCCTCCCTAGGCTTATTCTTGTCCAATTAGGGTTTTAACCAATCTTGTGCATCCAATAAGTTCATTTGTGTCATTGGATTAACATTTAGGTCATTTTCGTCCTCCCTAGGCATATTCTTGTCCAATTAGAGTTTTAGACCAATCTTGTGCATCTAATAGGTGTGTTTGTGTCATTGGATGATCAATTAGGTTATTTCCGTCATCCCTAGGCTAATTCTTTTCCAATTAGGGTTTTTAACTAATCTTGTGCATCCAATAAGTTCATTTGTGTCATTGGATGATCAATTAGGTCATTTTCGTCCTCCCTAGGCATATTCTTGTCCAATTAGGGTTTTTAACCAATCTTGTGCATCCAATAGGTGTGTTTGTGTCATTGGATGATCAATTAGGTCATTTTCGTCCTCCCTAGGCTTATTCTTGTCCAATTAGGGTTTTTAACCAATCTTGTGCATCCAATAGGTGTGTTTGTGTCATTGGATGATCAATTAGGTCATTTTCGTCCTTCCTAGGCTTATTCTTGTCCAATTAGGGTTTTTAACCAATCTTGTGCATCCAATAGGTTCATTTGTGTCATTGGATGATCAATTAGGTCATTTTCGTCCTCCCTAGGCATATTCTTGTCCAATTAGGGTTTTTAACCAATCTTGTGCATCCAATAGGTGTGTTTGTGTCATTGGATGATCAATTAGGTCATTTTCGTCCTCCCTAGGCTTATTCTTGTCCAATTAGGGGGTGTGTTTGTGTCATTGGATGATCAATTAGGTCATTTTCGTCCTCCCTAGGCATATTCTTGTCCAATTAGGGTTTTTAACCAATCTTGTGCATCCAATAGGTGTGTTTGTGTCATTGGATGATCAATTAGGTCATTTTCGTCCTCCCTTGGCATATTCTTGTCCAATTAGGGTTTTTAACGAATCTTGTGCATCCAATAGGTGTGTTTGTGTCATTGG
Source organism: Cicer pinnatifidum (assembly GCA_037974775.1). Lineage (NCBI taxonomy): Eukaryota > Viridiplantae > Streptophyta > Magnoliopsida > Fabales > Fabaceae > Cicer > Cicer pinnatifidum. Next base: position 22,258 of record JBBPBR010001133.1, on the reverse strand, counting down.
GTGATCAATTAGGTCATTTTCGTCCTCCCTAGGCTTATTCTTGTCCAATTAGGGTTTTTAATCAATCTTGGGCATCCAATAACTTGAGTTGTGTCATTGTTTTAACATTTAGGTCATTTTCGTCCTCCCTAGGCTTATTCTTGTCCAATTAGGGTTTTTAACGAATCTTGTGCATCCAATAGTTGTGTTTGTGTCATTGGATGATCAATTAGGTCATTTTCGTCCTCCCTAGGCATATTCTTGTCCAATTAGGGTTTTTAACCAATCTTGTGCATCCAATAGGTGTGTTTGTGTCATTGGATGATCAATTAGGTCATTTTCGTCCTCCCTAGGCATATTCTTGTCCAATTAGGGTTTTTAACGAATCTTGTGCATCCAATAGGTGTGTTTGTGTCATTGGATGATCAATTAGGTTATTTTCGTCCTCCCTAGGCTTATTTTTGTCCAATTAGGGTTTTTAACAAATCCTGTGCATCCAATAAGTTGAGTTGTGTCATTGGATTAACATTTAGGTCATTTTTGCCTCCCTAGGCTTATTCTTGTCCAATTAGGGTTTTTAACCAATCTTGTGCATCCAATAGGTGTGTTTGTGTCATTGGATGATCAATTAGGTCATTTTCGTCCTCCCTAGGCTTATTCTTTTCCAATTAGGGTTTTTAACCAATCTTGTGCATCCTATAGATGTGTTTGTGTCATTGGATGATCGATTAGGTCATTTTCGTCCTCCCTTGACTTATTCTTGTCAAATTAGGGTTTTTAACCAATCTTGTGCATCCAATAACTTTGTTTGTGTCATTGAATTAATATTTAGGTCATTTTCGTCCTCCCTAGGCATATTCTTGTCCAATTAGGGTTTTTAACCAATCTTGTGCATCCAATAGGTGTGTTTGTGTCATTGGATGATCAATTAGGTCATTTTCGTCCTCCCTAGGCATATTCTTGTCCAATTAGGGTTTTTAACCAATCTTGTGCATCCAATAGGTGTGTTTGTGTCATTGGATGATCAATTAGGTCATTTTCGTCCTCCCTAGGCATATTCTTATCCAATTAGGGTATTTAACCAATCTTGTGCATCCAATAGGTGTGTTTGTGTCATTGGACGATCATTTAGGTCATTTTCGTCCTTTTTATGCTTATTCTTGTCCAATTAGGGTTTTTAACAAATCTTGTGTATCCAATAAGTTCATTTGTGTCATTGGATGATCAATTAGGTCATTTTCGTCCTCCCTAGGCTTATTCTTGTCCAATTAGGGTTTTTAACCAATCTTGTGTTTCCCATAGGTGTGTTTGTGTCATTGGATGATCAATTAGGTCATTTTCGTCCTCCCTAGGCTTATTCTTGTCCAATTAGGGTTTTTAACCAATCTTGTGCATCCAATAGGTGTGTTTGTGTCATTGGATGATCAGTTAGGTCATTTTCGTCCTCCCTAGGCATATTCTGGTCCAATTAGGGTTTTTAACCAATCTTGTGCATCCAATAGGTGTGTTTGTGTCATTGGATGATCAATTAGGTCATTTTCGTCCTCCCTAGGCTTATTCTTGTCCAATTAGGGTTTTAAACCAATCTTGTGCATCCAATAGGTGTGTTTGTGTCATTGGATGATCAATTAGGTTATTTTTGTCCTCCCTAGGCATATTCTTGTCCAATTAGGGTTTTTAACTAATCTTGTGCATCCAATAAGTTCATTTGTGTCATTGGATGATCAATTAGGTCATTTTCGTCCTCCCTAGGCATATTCTTGTCCAATTAGGGTTTTTAACCAATCTTGTGCATCCAATAGGTGTGTTTGTGTCATTGGATGATCAATTAGGTCATTTTCGTCCTCCCTAGGCTTATTCTTGTCCAATTAGGGTTTTTAACCAATCTTGTGCATCCAATAACGTTGTTTGTGTCATTGAATTAATATTAAGGTCATTTTCCTCCTCCCTAGGCATATTCTTGTCCAATTAGGGTTTTTAACCAATCTTGTGCATCCAATAGGTGTGTTTGTGTCATTGGATGATCAATTAGGTCATTTTCGTCCTCCCTTGGCTTATTCTTGTCCAATTAGGGTTTTTAACCAATCTTGTGCATCCAATAGGTGTGTTTCTGTCATTGGATGATCAATTAGGTCATTTTCGTCCTCCCTAGGCATATTCTTGTCCAATTAAGGTTTTTAACCAATCTTGTGCATCCAATAGGTGTGTTTGTGTCATTGGATGATCAATTAGGTCATTTTCGTCCTCCCTAGGCATATTCTTGTCCAATTAGGGTTTTTAACCAATCTTGTGCATCCAATAAGTTGAGTTGTGTCATTGGATTAACATTTATGTCATTTTCGTTCTCCCTAGGCTTATTCTTGTCCAATTAGGGTTTTTAACCAATCTTGTGCATCCAATAGGTGTGTTTGTGTCATTGGATGATCCATTAGGTCATTTTCCTCCTCCCTATGCTTATTCTTGCCCAATTAGGCTTTTTAACCAATCTTGTGCATCCAATAAGTTGAGTTGTGTCATTGGATTAACATTTAGGTCATTTTCGTCCTCCCTAGGCTTATTCTTGTCCAATTAGGGTTTTTAACCAATCTTGTGCATCCAATAAGTTCATTTGTGTCATTGGATTAACATTTAGGTCATTTTCGTTCTCCCTAGGCATATTCTTGTCCAATTAGAGTTTTAGACCAATCTTGTGCATCCAATAGGTATGTTTGTGTCATTGGATGATCAATTAGGTTATTTTCGTCCTCCCTAGCCTTATTCTTGTCCAATTAGGGTTTTTAACTAATCTTGTGCATCCAATAAGTTCATTTGTGTCATTGGATGATCAATTAGGTCATTTTCGTCCTCCCTAGGCATATTCTTGTCCAATTAGGGTTTTTAACCAATCTTGTGCATCCAATAGGTGTGTTTGTGTCATTGGATGATCAATTAGGTCATTTTCGTCCTCCCTAGGCATATTCTTGTCCAATTAGGGTTTTTAACCAATCTTGTGCATCCAATAGGTGTGTTTGTGTCATTGGATGATCAATTAGGTCATTTTCGTCCTCCCTATGCATATTCTTGTCCAATTAAGGTTTTTAACCAATCTTGTGCATCCAATAGGTGTGTTTGTGTCATTGGATGATCAATTAGGTCATTTACGTCCTCCCTAGGCATATTCTTGTCCAATTAGGGTTTTTAACCAATCTTGTGCATCTAATAGGTGTGTTTGTGTCATTGGATGATCAATTAGGTCATTTTCGTCCTGCCTAGGCTTATTCTTGTCCAATTAGGGTTTTTAACCAATCTTGTGCATCCAATAGGTGTGTTTGTGTCATTGGATGATCAATTAGGTCATTTTCGTCCTCCTTAGGCTTATTCTTGTCCAATTAGGGTTTTTAAGCAATCTTGTGCATTCAATAAGTTGAGTTGTGTCATTGGATTAACATTTAGTCATTTTCGTCCTCCCTAGGCTTATTCTTGTCCAATTAGGGTTTTTAACCAATCTTGTGCATCTAATAAGTTCAATTGTTTCATTGGATTAACATTTAGGTCATTTTCGTCCTCCCTAGGCATATTCTTGTCCAATTAGGGTTTTTAACCAATCTTGTGCATCCAATAGGTGTGTTTGTGTCATTGGATGATCAATTAGGTTATTTTCGTCCTCCCTAGGCTTATTCTTGTCCAATTAGGGTTTTTAACCAATCTTGTGCATCCAATAGGTGTGTTTGTGTCATTGGATGATCAATTAGGTCATTTTCGTCCTCCCTAGGCTTATTCTTTCCCAATTATGGTTTTTAACCAATCTTGTGCATCCAATAAGTTGAGTTGTGTCATTAGATTAACATTTAGGTCATTTTCGTCCTCCCTAGGCTTATTCTTGTACAATTAGGGTTTTTAACCAATCTTGTGCATCCAATAAGTTCATTTGTGTCATTGGATTTACATTTAGGTCATTTTTGTCCCCACTAGGCATATTCTTGTCCAATTAGAGTTTTAGACCAATCTTGTGCATCCAATAGGTGTGTTTGTGTCATTGGTTGATCAATTAGGTTATTTTCGTCCTCCCTAGGCTTATTCTTGTCCAATTAGGGTTTTTAACTAATCTTGTGCATCCAATAAGTTCATTTGTGTCATTGGATGATCAATTAGGTCATTTTCGTCCTCCCTAGGCATATTCTTGTCCAATTAGGGGTTTTAACCAATCTTGTGCATCCAATAGGTGTGTTTGTGTCATTGGATGATCAATTAGGTCATTTTCGTCCTCCCTAGGCTTATTCTTGTCCAATTAGGGTTTTTAACCAATCTTGTGCATCCGATAAGTTTGTTTGTGTCATTGAATGATCAATTAGGTCATTTTCGTCCTCCCTAGGCATATTCTTGTCCAATTAGGGTTTTTAACCAATCTTGTGCATCCAATAGGTGTGTTTGTGTCATTGGATGATCAATTAGGCCATTTTCGTCCTCCCTAGGCATATACTTGTCCAATTAGGGTTTTTAACCAATCTTGTGCATCCAAAAGGTGTGTTTGTGTCATTGGATGATCAATTAGGTCATTTTCGTCCTCCCTAGGCATATTCTTGTCCAATTAGGGTTTTTAACGAATCTTGTGCATCCAATAGGTGTGTTTGTGTCATTGGATGATCAATTAGGTTATTTTCGTCCTCCCTAGGCTTATTCTTGTCCAATTAGGGTTTTTAACCAATCTTGTGCATCCAATAAGTTGAGTTGTGTCATTGGATTAACATTTAGGTCATTTTCGTCCTCCCTAGGCTTATTCTTGTCCATTTAGGGTTTTTAACAAATCTTGTGCATCCAATAGGTGTGTTTGTGTCATTGGATGATCAATTAGGTCATTTTCGTCCTCCCTAGGCTTATTCTTGCCCAATTAGGGTTTGTAACAAATCTTGTGCATCCAAAAGGTGTGTTTGTGTCGTTGGATGATCAATTAGGTCATTTTCGTCCTCCATAGGCTTATTCTTGTCCAAATAGGGTTTTTAACCAATCTTGTGCATCCAATAAGTTGAGTTGTGTCATTGGATTAACATTTAGGTCATTTTCGTCCTCCCTAGGGTTATTCTTGTCCAATTAGGGTTTTTAACCAATCTTGTGCATCCAATAAGTTCATTTGTGTCATTGGATTAACATTTAGGTCATTTTCGTCCTCCCTAGGCATATTCTTGTCCAATTTGAGTTTTAGACCAATCTTGTGCATCCAATTGGTGTGTTTGTGTCATTGGATGATCAATTAGGTTATTTTCGTCCTCCCTAGGCTTATTCTTGTCCAATTAGGGTTTTTAACTAATCTTGTGCATCCAATAAGTTCATTTGTGTCATTGGATGATCAATTAGGTCATTTTCGTCCTCCCTAGGCATATTCTTGTCCAATTAGGGTTTTTAACCAATCTTGTGCATCCAATAGGTGTGTTTGTGTCATTGGATGATCAATTAGGTCATTTTCGTCCTGCCTAGGCTTATTCTTGTCCAATAAAGGTTTTTAACCAATCTTGTGCATCCAATAGGTGTGTTTGTGTCATTGGATGATCAATTAGGTCATTTTCGTCCTCCCTAGGCTTATTCTTGTCCAATTAGGGGTTTTAACCAATCTTGTACATCCGATAATTTTGTTTGTGTCATTGAATTAATATTTAGGTCATTTTCGTCCTCCCTAGGCATATTCTTGTCCAATTAGGGTTTTTAAGCAATCTTGTGCATCCAATAGGTGTGTTTGTGTCATTGGATGATCAATTAGGTCATTTATGTCCTCCCTAGGCTTATTCTTGTCCAAGTAGGGTTTTTAACCAATCTTGTGCATCCAATAACTTTGTTTGTGTCATTGAATTAATATTTAGGTCATTTTCGTCCTCCCTAGGCATATTCTTGTCCAATTAGGGTTTTTAACCAATCTTGTGCATCCAATAAGTTCATTTGTGTCATTGGATTAACATTTAGGTCATTTTCGTCCTCCTTAGGCATTTTCTTGTCCAATTAGAGTTTTAGACCAATCTTGTGCATCCAATAGGTGTGTTTGTGTCATTGGATGATCAATTAGGTTATTTTCGTCCTCCCTAGGCTTATTCTTGTCCAATTAGGGTTTTTAACCAATCTTGTGCATCCAATAGGTGTGTTTGTGTCATTGGATGATCAATTAGGTCATTTTCGTCCTCCATAGGCTTATTCTTGTCCGTTTAGGGTTTTTAACCAATCTTGTGCATCCAATAAGTTGAGTTGTGTCATTGGATTAACATTTAGGTCATTTTCGTCCTCCCTAGGGTTATTCTTGTCCAATTAGGGTTTTTAACCAATCTTGTGCATCCAATAAGTTCATTTGTGTCATTGGATTAACATTTAGGTCATTTTCGTCCTCCCTAGGCATATTCTTGTCCAATTAGAGTTTTAGACCAATCTTGTGCATCCAATAGGTGTGTTTGTGTCGTTGGATGATCAATTAGGTTATTGTCGTCCTCCCTAGGCTTATTCTTGTCCAATTAGGGTTTTTAACTAATCTTGTGCAACCAATAAGTTCATTTGTGTCATTGGATGATCAATTAGGTCATTTTCGTCCTCCCTAGGCATATTCTGGTCCAATTAGGGTTTTTAACCAATCTTGTGCATCCAATAGGTGTGTTTGTGTCATTGGATGATCAATTAGGTCATTTTCGTCCTCCCTAGGCTTATTCTTGTCCAATTATGGTTTTTAACCAATCTTGTGCATCCGATAAGTTTGTTTGTGTCATTGAATTAATATTTAGGTCATTTTCGTCCTCCCTAGATATATTCTTGTCCAATTAGGGTTTTTAACCAATCTTGTGCATCCAATAGGTGTGTTTGTGTCATTGGATGATCAATTAGGTCATTTTCGTCCTCCCTAGGCTTATTCTTGTCCAATTAGGGTTTTTAACCAATCTTGTGCATCCAATAAGTTCATTTGTGTCATTGGATTAACATTTAGGTCATTTTCGTCCTCCCTAGGCATATTCTTGTCCAATTATGGTTTTTAACCAATCTTGTGTATCCAATAGGTGTGCTTGTGTCATTGGATGATCAATTAGGTCATTTTGGTCCTCTCTAGGCTTATTCTTGTCCAATTAGGGTTTTTAACCAATCTTGTGCATCCAATAGGTGTGTTTGTGTCATTGGATGATCAATTAGGTCATTTTCGTCCTCCCTAGGCTTATTCTTGTCCAATTAGGGTTTTTAACCAATCTTGTGCATCCAATAACTTTGTTTGTGTCATTGAATTAATATTTAGGTCATTTTCGTCCTCGCTAGGCATATTCTTGTCCAATTAGGGTTTTTAACCAATCTTGTGCATCCAATAAGTTTGTTTGTGTCATTGAATTCATATTTAGGTCATTTTCGTCCTCTCTAGGCATCATCTTGTCCAATTAGGGTTTTTAACCAATCTTTTGCATCCAATAGGTGTGTTTGTGTCATTGGATGATCAATTAGGTCATTTTCGTCCTCCCTAGGCTTATTCTTGTCCAATTAGGGTTTTTAACCAATCTTGTGCATCCAATAACTTTGTTTGTGTCATTGAATTAATATTTAGGTCATTTTCGTCCTCCCTAGGCATATTCTTGTCCAATTAGGGTTTTTAACCAAACTTTTGCATCCAATAGGTGTGTTTGTGTCATTGGATGATCAATAAGTTGAGTTGTGCATCCAATAAGTTTGTTTGTGTCATTGAATTAATATTTAGGTCATTTTCGTCCTCCCTAGGCATCATCTTGTCCAATTAGGGTTTTTAACCAATCTTTTGCATCCAATAGGTGTGTTTGTGTCATTGGATGATCAATTAGGTCATTTTCGTGCTCCCTAGGCTTATTCTTGTCCAATTAGGGTTTTTAACCAATCTTGTGCATCCAATAACTTTGTTTGTGTCATTGAATTAATATTTAGGTCATTTTCGTCCTCCCTAGGCATATTCTTGTCCAATTAGGGTTTTTAACCAATCTTGTGCATCCAATAGGTGTGTTTGTGTCATTGGATGATCAATTAGGTCGTTTTCGCCCTCCCTATGCTTATTCTTGTCCAATTAGGGTTTTTAACCAATCTTGTGCATCCAATAAGTTCATTTGTGTCATTGGATTAACATTTAGGTCATTTTCGTCCTCCCTAGGCATATTCTTGTCCAATTAGGGTTTTTAACCAATCTTGTGCTTCCAATAGGTGTGTTTGTGTCATTGGATGATCAATTAGGTCATTTTCGTCCTCCCTAGGCATATTCTTGTCTAATTAGGGTTTTTAACCAATCTTGTGCATCCAATAGGTGTGTTTGTGTCATTGGATGATCAATTAGGTCATTTTCGTCCTCCCTATGCTTATTCTTGTCCAATTAGGGTTTTTAACCAATCTTGTGCATCCAATAACTTTGTTTGTGTCATTGAATTAATATTTAGGTCATTTTGGTCCTCCCTAGGCATATTCTTGTCCAATTAGGGTTTTTAACCAATCTTGTGCATCCAATAGGTGTGTTTGTGTCATTGGATGATCAATTAGGTCATTTTCGTCCTCCCTAGGCTTATTCTTGCCCAATTAGGGTTTTTAACCAATCTTGTGCATCCAATAAGTTGAGTTGTGTCATTGGATTAGCATTTAGGTCATTTTCGTCGTCCCTAGGCGTATTCTTGTCCAATTAGGGTTTTTAAACAATCTTGTGCATCCAATAGGTGTGTTTGTGTCATTGGATGATCAATTAGGTTATTTTCGTCCTCCCTAGGCTTATTCTTGTCCAATTAGGGTTTTTAACCAATCTTGTGCATCCAATAAGTTGAGTTGTGTCATTGGATTAACATTTAGGTCATTTTCGTCCTCCCTAGGCATATTCTTGTCCAATTAGGGTTTTTAACCAATCTTGTGCATCCAATAGGTGTTTAACCAATCTAGTGCATCCAATAGGTGTGTTTGTGGCAATAGTTGATCAATTAGGTCATTTTCGTCCTCCCTAGGCTTATTCTTGTCCAATTAGGGTTTTTAACCAATCTTGTGCATCCAATAGGTGTGTTTGTGTCATTAAATGATCAATTAGGTCATTTTCGTCCTCCCTAGGCTTATTCTTGTCCAATTAGGGTTTTAAACCAATCTTGGGCATCCAATAAGTTCATTTGTGTCATTGGATTAACATTTAGGTCATTGTCGGCCTCCCTAGGCATATTCTTGTCCAATTAGGGTTTTTAACCAATCTTGTGCATCCAATAGGTGTGTTTGTGTCATTGGATGATCAATTAGGTCATTTTCGTCCTCCCTAGGCTTATTCTTGTCCAATTAGGGTTTTTAACCAATCTTGTGCATCCAATAGGTGTGTTTGTGTCATTGGATGATCAATTAGGTCATTTTCGTCCTCCCTAGGTATATTCTTGTCCAATTCGGGTTTTTAACCAATCTTGTGCATCCAATAGGTGTGTTTGTGTCATTGGATGATCAATTAGGTCATTTACGTCCTCCCTAGGCATATTCTTGTCCAATTAGGGTTTTTAACCAATCTTGTGCATCCAATAGGTGTGTATGTGTCATTGGATGATCAATTAGGTTATTTTCGTCCTCCCTAGGCTTATTCTTGTCCAATTAGGGTTTTTAACCAATCTTGTGCATCCAATAGGTGTTTAACCAATCTTGTGCATCCAATAGATGTGTTTGTGGCAATAGATGATCAATTAGGTCATTTTCGTTCACCCTAGGCTTATTCTTGTCCAATTAGGGTTTTTAACCAATCTTGTGCATCCAATAGGTGTGTTTGTGTCATTGGATGATCAATTAGGTCATTTTCGTCCTCCCTAGGCTTATTCTTGTCCAATTAGGGTTTTTAACCAATCTTGTGCATCCAATAGGTGTGTTTGTGTCATTGGATGATCAATTAGGTCATTTACGTCCTCCCTAGGCATATTCTTGTCCAATTAGGGTTTTTAACCAATCTTGTGCATCTAATAGGTGTGTTTGTGTCATTGGATGATCAATTAGGTCATTTTCGTCCTGCCTAGGCTTATTCTTGTCCAATTAGGGTTTTTAACCAATCTTGTGCATCCAATAGGTGTGTTTGTGTCATTGGATGATCAATTAGGTCATTTTCGTCCTCCCTAGGTTATTCTTGTCCAATTAGGGGTTTTAACCAATCTTGTACATCCGATAATTTTGTTTGTGTCATTGAATTAATATTTAGGTCATTTTCGTCCTCCCTAGGCATATTCTTGTCCAATTAGGGTTTTTAAGCAATCTTGTGCATCCAATAGGTGTGTTTGTGTCATTGGATGATCAATTAGGTCATTTTTGTCCTCCCTAGGCTTATTCTTGTCCAAGTAGGGTTTTTAACCAATCTTGTGCATCCAATAACTTTGTTTGTGTCATTGAATTAATATTTAGGTCATTTTCGTCCTCCCTAGGCATATTCTTGTCCAATTAGGGTTTTTAACCAATCTTGTGCATCCAATAAGTTCATTTGTGTCATTGGATTAACATTTAGGTCATTTTCGTCCTCCTTAGGCATTTTCTTGTCCAATTAGAGTTTTAGACCAATCTTGTGCATCCAATAGGTGTGTTTGTGTCATTGGATGATCAATTAGGTTATTTTCGTCCTCCCTAGGCTTATTCTTGTCCAATTAGGGTTTTTAACCAATCTTGTGCATCCAATAGGTGTGTTTGTGTCATTGGATGACCAATTAGGTCATTTTCGTCCTCCCTAGCCATATTCTTGTCCAATTAGGGTTTTTAACCAATCTTGTGCATCCAATAGGTGTGTTTGTGGCAATGTATGATCAATTAGGTCATTTTCGTCCTCCCTAGGCTTATTCTTGTCCAATTAGGGTTTTTAACCAATATTTTGCATCCAATAGGTGTGTTTGTGTCATTGGATGATCAATTAGGTCATTTTCGTCCTCCTTAGGCTTATTCTTGTCCAATTAGGGTTTTTTACCAATCTTGTGCATCCAATAGGTGTGTTTGTGTCAATGGATGATCAATTAGGTCATTTTGGTCCTCCCTAGGCATATTCTTGTTCAATTAGGGTTTTTAACCAATCTTGTGCATCCAATAGGTGTGTTTGTGTCATTGGATGATCGATTAGGTCATTTTCGTCCTCCCTAGGCTTATTCTTGTCCAATTTGGGTTTTTAACCAATCTTTTGTATCCAACAGGTGTGTTTGTGTCATTAGATGATCAATTAGGTCATTTTCGTCCTCCCTAGGCTTATTCTTCTCCAATTAGGGTTTTTAACCAATCTTGTGCATCTGATAAGTTTGTTTGTGTCATTGAATTAATATTTAGGTCATTTTCGTCCTCCCTAGGCATATTCTTGTCCAATTAGGGTTTTTAACCAATCTTGTGCATCCAATAGGTGTGTTTGTGTCATTGGATGATCAATTAGGTCATTTACCTCCTCCCTAGGCTTATTCTTGTCTAATTAGGGTTTTTAACCAATCTTGTGCATCCAATAACTTTGTTTGTGTCATTGAATTAATATTTAGGTCATTTTCGTCCTCCCTAGGCATATTCTTGTCCAATTAGGGTTTTTAACCAATCTTGTGCATCCAATAGGTGTGTTTGTGTCATTGGATGATCAATTAGGTCATTTTCGTCCTCCGTAGGCTTATTCTTGCCCAATTAGGGTTTTTAACCAAACTTGTGCATCCAATAAGTTGAGTTGTGTCATTGGATTACAATTTAGGTCATTTTCGTCCTCCCTAGGCTTATTCTTGTCCAATTAGGGTTTTTAACCTATCTTGTGCATCCAATAAGTTCATTTGTGTCATTGGATTAACATTTAGGTCATTTTCGTCCTCCCTAGGCATATTCTTGTCCAATTAGAGTTTTAGACCAATCTTGTGCATCCAATAGGTGTGTTTGTGTCATTGGATGATCAATTAGGTTATTGTCGTCCTCCCTAGGCTTATTCTTGTCCAATTAGGGTTTTTAACTAATCTTGTGCAACCAATAAGTTCATTTGTGTCATTGGATGATCAATTAGGTCATTTTCGTCCTCCCTAGGCATATTCTTGTCTAATTAGGGTTTTTAACCAATCTTGTGCATCCAATAGGTGTGTTTGTGTCATTGGATGATCAATTAGGTCATTTTCGTCCTCCCTAGGCTTATTCTTGTCCAATTATGGTTTTTAACCGATCTTGTGCATCCAATAGGTGTGTTTGTGTCGTTGGATGATCAATTAGGTCATTTTCATCCTCCTTAGGCTTATTTTTGTCCAATTAGGGTTTTTTACCAATCTTGTGCATCCAATAGGTGGGTTTGTGTCAATGGATGATCAATTAGGTCATTTTGGTCCTCCCTAGGCATATTCTTGTCCAATTAGGGTTTTTAACCAATCTTGTGCATCCAATAGGTGTGTTTGTGTCATTGGATGATCGATTAGGTCATTTTCGTCCTCCCTAGGCTTATTCTTGTCCAATTTGGGTTTTTAACCAATCTTTTGTATCCAACAGGTGTGTTTGTGTCATTAGGTGATCAATTAGGTCATTTTCGTCCTCCCTAGGCTTATTCTTCTCCAATTAGGGTTTTTAACCAATCTTGTGCATCTGATATGTTTGTTTGTGTCATTGAATTAATATTTAGGTCATTTTCGTCCTCCCTAGGCATATTCTTGTCCAATTAGGGTTTTTAACCAATCTTGTGCATCCAATAGGTGTGTTTGTGTCATTGGATGATCAATTAGGTCATTTACCTCCTCCCTAGGCTTATTCTTGTCTAATCAGGGTTTTTAACCAATCTTGTGCATCCAATAACTTTGTTTGTGTCATTGAATTAATATTTAGGTCATTTTCGTCCTCCCTAGGCATATTCTTGTCCAATTAGGGTTTTTAACCAATCTTGTGCATCCAATAGGTGTGTTTGTGTCATTGGATGATCAATTAGGTCATTTTCGTCCTCCCTAGGCTTATTCTTGTCCAATTAGGGTTTTTAACCAATCTTGTGCATCCAATAAGTTCATTTGTGTCATTGGATTAACAATTAGGTCATTTCGTCCTCCCTAGGCATATTCTTGTCCAATTAGGGTTTTTAACCAATCTTGTGCTTCCAATAGGTGTGTTTGTGTCATTGGATGATCAATTAGGTCATTTTCGTCCTCCCTAGGCTTATTCTTGTCCAATTAGGGTTTTTAACTAATCTTGTGCATCCAATAAGTTCATTTTGTGTCATTGGATGATCAATTAGGTCATTTTCGTCCTCCCTAGGCATATTCTTGTCCAACTAGGGTTTTAAACCAATCTTGTGCATCTAATAGGTGTGTTTGTGTCATTGGATGATCCATTAGGTCATTTTCTTCCTCCCTAGGCTGATTCTTGTCCAATTATGGTTTTTAACCAATCTTGTGCAACCAATAGGTGTGTTTGTGTCATTGGATGATCAATTAGGTCATTTTCGTCCTCCCTATGCTTATTCTTGTCCAATTAGGGTTTTTAACCAATCTTGTGCATCCAATAGGTGTGTTTGTGTCATTGGATGATCAATTAGGTCATATTCGTCCTCCCTAGGCTTACTCTTGTCCAATTAGGGTTTTTAACCAATCTTGTGCATCCAATAACTTTGTTTGTGTCATTGAATTAATATTTAGGTCATTTTCGTCCTCCTTAGGCGGCATATTCTTGTCCAATTAGGGTTTTTAACCAATCTTGTGCATCCAATAGGTGTGTTTGTGTCATTGGATGATCAATTAGGTCATTTTCGTCCTCCCTAGGCTTATTCTTGCCCAATTAGGGTTTTTAACCAATCTTGTGCATCCAATAAGTTGAGTTGTGTCATTGGATTAGCATTTAGGTCATTTTCGTCATCCCAAGGCATATTCTTGTCCAACTAGGGTTTTTAACCAATCTTGTGCATCCAATAGGTGTGTTTGTGTCATTGGATGATCAATTAGGTCATTTTCGTCTTCCCTAGGCATATTCTTGTCCAACTAGGGTTTTTAACCAATCTTGTGCATCCAATAGGTGTGTTTGTGTCATTGGATGATCAATTAGGTCATTTTCGTCCTCCCTAGGCTTATTCTTGTCCAATTAGGGTTTTTAACCAATCTTGTGCATCCAATATGTGTGTTTGTTTCATTAGATGATCAATTAGGTCATTTTCGTCCTCCCTAGGCTTATTCTTGTCCAATTAGGGTTTTTAACCAATCTTGTGCATCCAACAAGTTTGTTTATGTCATTGAATTATTATTTAGGTCATTTTTGTCCTCCCTAGGCATATTCTTGTCCAATTAGGGTTTTTAACCAATCTTGTGCATCCAATAGGTGTGTTTGTGTCATTGGATGATCAATTAGGTCATTTTCGTCCTCCCTAGGCTTATTGTTGTCCAATTAGTGTTTTTAACGAATCTTGTGCATCCAATAAGTTTATTTGTGTCATTGGATTAACATTTAGGTCATTTTCGTCCTCCCTAGGCATATTGTTGTCCAATTAGTGTTTTTAACGAATCTTGTGCATCCAATAAGTTCATTTGTGTCATTGGATTAACATTTAGGTCATTTTCGTCCTCCCTAGGCATATTCTTGTCCGATTAGGGTTTTTAACCAATCTTGTGCATCCAATAGGTGTGTTTGTGTCATTGGATGATCAATTAGGTCATTTTCGTCCTCCCTAGGCTTATTCTTGTCCAATTAGGGTTTTTAACCAATCTTGTGCATCCAATAGGTGTGTTTGTGTCATTGGATGATCAATTAGGATATTTTCGTCCTTCCTAGGCATATTCTTGTCCAATTACGATTTTTAACCAGTCTTGTGCATCCAATAGGTGTGTTTGTGTCATTGGATGATCAATTAGGTCATTTTCGTCCTCCCAAGGCTTATTCTTGTCCAATTAGGGTTTTTAACCAATCTTGTGCATCCAATAGGTGTGTTTGTGTCATTGGATGATCAATTAGGTCATTTTCGTCCTCCCTAGGCTTATTCTTGTCCAATTAGGGTTTTTAACCAATCTTGTGCATCCAATAGGTGTGTTTGTGTCATTGGATTATCATTTCGGTCATTTTCGTCCTCCCTAGGCTTATTCTTGTCCAATTAGGGTTTTTAACCAATCTTGTGCATCCAATAGGTGTGTTTGTGTCATTGGATTAACATTTAGGTCATTTTCGACCTCCCTAGGCTTATTCTTGTCCAATTAGGGTTTTTAACCAATCTTGTGCTTCCAATAAGTTTGTTTGTGTCATTGAATTAATATTTAGGTCATTTTCGTCCTCCCTAGGCATATTCTTGTCCAATTAGGGTTTTTAACCAATCTTGTGCATCCAATAGGTGTGTTTGTGTCATTGGATGATCAATTAGGCCATTTTCGTCCTCCCTAGGCTTATTCTTGTCCAATTTGGATTTTTAACCAATGTTGTGCATCCAATAAGTTCGTTTTTGTCATTGAATTAACATTTAGGTCATATTCGTCCTCCCTAGGCATATTCTTGTCCAAGTAGGATTTTTAACCAATCTTGTGCATCCAATAGGTGTGTTTGTGTCATTGGATGATCAATTAGGTCATTTTCGTCCTCCCTAGGCATATTCTTGTCCAATTAGGGTTTTTAACCAATCTTGTGCATCCAATAGGTGTGTTTGTGTCATTGGATTAACATTTAGGTCATTTTCGTCCTCCATAGGCTTATTCTTGCCCAATTAGGGTTTTTAACCAATCTTGTGCATCCAATAAGTTGAGTTGTGTCATTGGATTAACATTTAGGTCATTTTCGTCCTCCCTAGGCTTATTCTTGTCCAATTAAGGTTTTTAACCAATCTTGTGCATCCAATAAGTTCATTTGTGTCATTGGATTAACATTTAGGTCATTTTCGTCCTCCCTAGGCATATTCTTGTCCAATTAGAGTTTTAGACCAATCTTGTGCATCCAATAGGTGTGTTTGTGTCATTGGATGATCAATTAGGTTATTTTGGTCCTCCGTAGGCTTATTCTTGTCCAATTAGGGTTTTTAACTAATCTTGTGCATCCAATAAGTTCATTTGTGTCATTGGATGATCAATTAGGTCATTTTCGTCCTCCCTAGGCATATTCTTGTCCAATTAGGGTTTTTAACCAATCTTGTGCATCCAATAGGTGTGTTTGTGTCATTGGATGATCAATTAGGTCACTTTCGTCCTCCCTAGGCTTATTCTTGTCCAATTAGGGTTTTTAACCAATCTTGTGCATCCAATACGTTCATTTTTGTCATTTGATTAACATTTAGGTCATTTTCGTCCTCCCTAGGCATATTCTTGTCCAATTAGAGTTTTAGACCAATCTTGTGCATCCAATAGGTGTGTTTGTGTCATTGGATGATCAATTAGGTTATTTTCGTCCTCCCTAGGCTTATTCTTGTCCAATTAGGGTTTTTAACTAATCTTGTGCATCCAATAAGTTCATTTGTGTCATTGGATGATCAATTAGGTCATTTTCGTCCTCCCTAGGCATATTCTTGTCCAATTAGGGTTTTTAACCAATCTTGTGCATCCAATAGGTGTGTTTGTGTCATTGGATGATCAATTAAGTTATTTTCGTCCTCCCTAGGCTTATTTTGTCCGATTAGGGTTTTTAACCAATCTTGTGCATCCAATAAGTTCATTTGTGTCATTGGATTAACATTTAGGTCATTTTCGTCCTCCCTAGGCATATTCTTGTCCAATTAGAGTTTTAGACCAATCTTGTGCATCCAATAGGTGTGTTTGTGTCATTGGATGATCAATTATGTTATTTTCGTCCTCCCTAGGCTTATTCTTGTCCAATTAGGGTTTTTAACCAATCTTGTGCATCCAATAAGTTCATTTGTGTCATTGGATGATCAATTAGGTCATTTTCGTCCTCCCTAGGCATATTCTTGTCCAATAAGGGTTTTTAACCAATCTTGTGCATCCAATAAGTTGAGTTGTGTCATTGGATTAACATTTAGGTCATTTTCGTCCTCCCTAGGCTTATTCTTGTCCAATTAGGGTTTTTAACCAATCTTGTGCATCCAATAAGTTCATTTGTGTCATTGGATTTACATTTAGGTCATTTTTGTCCTCCCAGGGCATATTCTTGTCCAATTAGGGTTTTTAACCAATCTTGTGCATCCAATAGGTGTGTTTGTGTCATTGGATGATCAATTAGGTCATTTTCGTCCTCCCTAGGCTTATTCTTGTCCAATTAGGGTTTTTAACCAATCTTGTGCATCCAATAGGTGTGTTTGTGTTATTGGATGATCAATAAGGTCATTTTCGTCCTCCCTAGGCATATTCTTGTCCAATTAGGGTTTTTAACCAATCTTGTGCATCCAATAGGTGTGTTTGTGTCATTGGATGATCAATTAGGTCATTTTCGTCCTCCCTAGGCTTATTCTTGTCCAATTAGGGTTTTGAACCAATCTTGTGCATCCAATAAGTTCATTTGTGTCATTGGATTAACATTTAGGTCATTTTCGTCCTCCCTAGGCATATTCTTGTCCAATTAGAGTTTTAGACCAATCTTGTGCATCCAATAGGTGTGTTTGTGTCATTGGATGATCAATTAGGTCATTTTCGTCCTCCGTAGGCTGATTTTTGTCCAATTAGGGGTTTTAACCAATCTTGTGCATCCGATAAGTTAGTTTGTGTCATTAAATTAATATTTAGGTCATTTTCGTCCTCCCTAAGCATATTCTTGTCCAATTAGGGTTTTTAACCAATCTTGTGCATCCAATAGGTGTGTTTGTGTCATTGGATGATCAATTAGGTCATTTTCGTCCTCCCTACGCTAATTCTTGTCCAATTAGGGTTTTTAACCAATCTTGTGCATCCAATAATGTGTTTGTGTCATTGGATGATCAATTAGGTCATTTTCGTCCTCCCTAGGCATATTCTTGTCCAATTAGGGTTTTTAACCAATCTTGTGCATCCAATAGGTGTGTTTGTGTCATCGGATGATCAATTAGGTCATTTTCGTCCTCCCTAGGCTTATTCTTGTCCAATTAGAGTTTTTAACCAATCTTGTGCATCCAATAACTTTGTTTGTGTCATTGAATTAATATTTAGGTCATTTTCTTCCTCCCTAGGCATATTCTTGTCCAATTAGGGTTTTTAACCAATCTTGTGCATTCAATAGGTGTTTTGTGTCATTGGATGATCAATATAGGTCATTTTCGTCCTCCCTAGGCATATTCTTGTCCAATTAGGGTTTTTAACCAATCTTGTGCATCCAATAGGTGTGTTTGTGTCATCGGATGATCAATTAGGTCAGTTTCGTCCTCCCTAGGCTTATTCTTGTGCAATTAGGGTTTTTAACCAATCTTGTGCATCCAATAGGTGTGTTTGTGTCATTGGATGATCAATTAGGTCATTTTCGTCCTCCCTAGGCTTATTCTTGTCCAATTAGGGTTTTTAACCAATCTTGTGCATCCAATAAGTTCATTTGTGTCATTGGATTAACATTTAGGTTATTTTCGTCCTCTCTAGGCATATTCTTGTCCAATTAGGGTTTTTAACCAATCTTGTGCATCCAATAGGTGTGTTTGTGTCATTGGATGATCAATTAGGTCATTTTCGTCCTCCCTAGGCTTATTCTTGCCCAATTAGGGTTTTTAACTAAACTTGTGCATCCAATAAGTTGAGTTGTGTCATTGGATTAACATTTAGGTCATTTTCGTCCTCCCTAGGCTTATTCTTGTCCAATTAGGGTTTTTAACCAATCTTGTGCATCCAATAAGTTCATTTGTGTCATTGGATTAACATTTAGGTCATTTTCGTCCTCCCTAGGCATATTCTTGTCCAATTAGAGTTTTAGACAAAACTTGTGCATCCAATAGGTGTGTTTGTGTCATTGGATGATCAATTAGGTTATTTTCGTCCTCCATAGGCTTATTCTTGTCCAATTAGGGTTTTTAACTACTTTTGTGCAACCAATAAGTTCATTTGTGTCATTGGATGATCAATTAGGTCATTTTCGTCTTCCCTAGGCATGTTCTTATCCAATTAGGGTTTTTAACCAATCTTGTGCATCCAATAGGTGTGTTTGTGTCATTGGATGATCAATTAGGTCATTTTCGTCCTCCCTAGGCTTATTCTTGTCCAATTAGGGTTTTTAACCAATCTTGTGCATCCAATAGGTGTGTTTGGGTCATTGGATGATCAATTAGGTTATTTTCGTCCTCCCTAGGCTAATTCTTGTCCAATTAGGGTTTTTAACCAATCTTGTGCATCCAATAAGTTGAGTTGTTTCATTGGATTAACATTTAGGTCATTTTCGTCCTCCCTAGGCATATTCTTGTCCAATTAGGGTTTTTAACCAATCTTGTGCATCCAATAAGTTCATTTGTGTCATTGGATTAACATTTAGGTCATTTTCGTCCTCCTTAGGCATTTTCTTGTCCAATTAGAGTTTTAGACCAATCTTGTGCATCCAATAGGTGTGTTTGTGTCATTGGATGATCAATTAGGTTATTTTCGTCCTCCCTAGGCTTATTCTTGTCCAATTAGGGTTTTTAACCAATCTTGTGCATCCAATAGGTGTGTTTGTGTCATTGGATGACCAATTAGGTCATTTTCGTCCTCCCTAGCCATATTCTTGTCCAATTAGGGTTTTTAACCAATCTTGTGCATCCAATAGGTGTGTTTGTGGCAATGTATGATCAATTAGGTCATTTTCGTCCTCCCTAGGCTTATTCTTGTCCAATTAGGGTTTTTAACCAATATTTTGCATCCAATAGGTGTGTTTGTGTCATTGGATGATCAATTAGGTCATTTTCGTCCTCCTTAGGCTTATTCTTGTCCAATTAGGGTTTTTTACCAATCTTGTGCATCCAATAGGTGTGTTTGTGTCAATGGATGATCAATTAGGTCATTTTGGTCCTCCCTAGGCATATTCTTGTCCAATTAGGGTTTTTAACCAATCTTGTGCATCCAATAGGTGTGTTTGTGTCATTGGATGATCAATTAGGTCATTTTCGTCCTCCCTAGGCTTATTCTTGTCCAATTTGCGTTTTTAACCAATCTTTTGTATCCAACAGGTGTGTTTGTGTCATTAGATGATCAATTAGGTCATTTTCGTCCTCCCTAGGCTTATTCTTCTCCAATTAGGGTTTTTAACCAATCTTGTGCATCCGATAAGTTTGTTTGTGTCATTGAATTAATATTTAGGTCATTTTCGTCCTCCCTAGGCATATTCTTGTCCAATTAGGGTTTTTAACCAATCTTGTGCATCCAATAGGTGTGTTTGTGTCATTGGATGATCAATTAGGTCATTTACCTCCTCCCTAGGCTTATTCTTGTCTAATTAGGGTTTTTAACCAATCTTGTGCATCCAATAACTTTGTTTGTGTCACTGAATTAATATTTAGGTCATTTTCGTCCTCCCTAGGCATATTCTTGTCCAATTAGGGTTTTTAACCAATCTTGTGCATCCAATAGGTGTGTTTGTGTCATTGGATGATCAATTAGGTCATTTTCGTCCTCCCTAGGCTTATTCTTGCCCAATTAGGGTTTTTAACCAAACTTGTGCATCCAATAAGTTGAGTTGTGTCATTGGATTACAATTTAGGTCATTTTCGTCCTCCCTAGGCTTATTATTGTCCAATTAGGGTTTTTAACCAATCTTGTGCATCCAATAAGTTCATTTGTGTCATTGGATTAACATTTAGGTCATTTTCGTCCTCCCTAGGCATATTCTTGTCCAATTAGAGTTTTAGACCAATCTTGTGCATCCAATAGGTGTGTTTGTGTCATTGGATGATCAATTAGGTTATTGTCGTCCTCCCTAGGCTTATTCTTGTCCAATTAGGGTTTTTAACTAATCTTGTGCAACCAATAAGTTCATTTGTGTCATTGGATGATCAATTAGGTCATTTTCGTCCTCCCTAGGCATATTCTTGTCTAATTAGGGTTTTTAACCAATCTTGTGCATCCAATAGGTGTGTTTGTGTCATTGGATGATCAATTAGGTCATTTTCGACCTCCCTAGGCTTATTCTTGTCCAATTATGGTTTTTAACCGATCTTGTGCATCCAATAGGTGTGTTTGTGTCGTTGGATGATCAATTAGGTCATTTTCATCCTCCCTAGGCATATTCTTGACCAATTAGGGTTTTTAACAAATCTTGTGCATCCAATAGGCGTGTTTGTGTCATTGGATGATCAATTAGGTCATTTTCGTCCTCCCTAGGCATATTCTTGTCCAATTAGGGTTTTTAACCAATCTTGTGCATCCAATAGGTGTGTTTGTGTCATTGGATGATCAATTAAGTCATTTTCGTCCTCCCTAGGCTTATTCTTGTCCAATAAGGCTTTTTAACCAATCTTGTGCATCCAATAGGTGTGTTTGTGTCATTGGATGATCAATTAGGTCATTTTCGTTCTCCCTGGGCTTATTCTTGTCCAATTAGGGTTTTTAACCAATCTTGTGCATCCGATAAGTTTGTTTGTGTCATTGAATTAATATTTAGGTCATTTTCGTCCTCCCTAGGCATATTATTGTCCAATTATGGTTTTTAACCAATCTTGTGCATCCAATAGGTGTGTTTGTGTCATTGGATGATCAATTAGGTCATTTACGTCCTCCCTAGGCTTATTCTTGTCTAATTAGGGTTTTTAACCAATCTTGGGCATCCAATAACTTTGTTTGTGTCATTGAATTAATATTTAGGTCATTTTCGTGCTCCCTAGGCATATTCTTGTCCAATTAGGGTTTTTAACCAATCTTGTGCATCCAATAGGTGTGTTTGTGTCATTGGATGATCAATTAGGTCATTTTCGTCCTCCCTAGGCTTATTCTTGCCCAATTAGGGTTTTTAACCAAACTTGTGCATCCAATAAGTTGAGTTGTGTCATTGGATTACAATTTAGGTCATTTTCGTCCTCCCTAGGCTTATTCTTGTCCAATTAGGGTTTTTAACCAATCTTGTGCATCCAATAAGTTCATTTGTGTCATTGGATTAACATTTAGGTCATTTTCGTCCTCCCTAGGCATATTCTTGTCCAATTAGAGTTTTAGACCAATCTTGTGCATCCAATAGGTGTGCTTGTGTCATTGGATGATCAATTAGGTCATTTTCGTCCTCCCTAGGCTTATTCTTGTCCAATTAGGGTTTTTAACCAATCTTGTGCATCTAATAGGTGTGTTTGTGTCATTGGATGATCAATTAGGTAATTTTCGTCCTCCCTAGGCTTATTCTTGTCCAAATAGGGTTTTTAACCAATCTTGTGCATCCAATAAGTTTGTTTGTGTCATTGAATTAATATTTAGGTCATTTTCGTCCTCCCTAGGCATATTCTTGTCCAATTAGGGTTTTTAACGAATCTTGTGCATCCAATAGGTGTGTTTGTGTCATTGGATGATCAATTAGGTCATTTTCGTCCTCCCTAGGCTTATTCTTGTCCAATTAG
>JBBPBR010001132.1:0-68829 GCA_037974775.1 Cicer pinnatifidum | reverse complement strand
TCCTCCCTAGGCATATTCTTGTCCAATTAGGGTTTTTAACCAATCTTGTGCATCCAATAGGTGTGTTTGTGGCAATGGATGATCAATTAGGTCATTTTCGTCCTCCCTAGGCTTATTCTTGTCCAATTAGTGTTTTAAACCAATCTTGTGCATCCAATAGAAGTGTTTGTGTCATTGGATGATCAATTAGGTCATTTTCGTCCTCCCTAGGCTTATTCTTGTCCAATTAGGGTTTTTAACCAATCTTGTGCATCCAATAAGTTGAGTCTTGCCATTGGATTTACATTTGGGTCATTTTCGTCCTCCCTAGGCATATTCTTGTCCAATTAGAGTTTTTAACCAATCTTGTGCATCCAATAGGTGTGTTTGTGTCATTGGATGATCAATTAGGTCATTTTCGTCCTCCCTAGGCTTATTCTTGCCCAATTAGGGTTTTTAACCAATCTTGTGCATCCAATAAGTTGAGTTGTGTCATTGGATTAGCATTTAGGTCATTTTCGTCCTCCCCAGGCTTATTCTTGTCCAATTAGGATTTTTAACCAATCTTGTGCATCCAATAAGTTCATTTGTGTCATTGGATGATCAATTAGGTCATTTTCGTCCTCCCTAGGCTTATTCTTGTCCAATTAGGGTTTTTAACCAATCTTGTGCATCCAATAGGTGTGTTTGTGTCATTGGATGATCAATTAGGTCATTTTCGTCCTCCCTAGGCTTATTCTTGTCCAATTAGGGTTTTTAACCAATCTTGTGCATCCAATAAGTTGAGTTGTGTCATTCGATTAACATTTAGGTCATTTTCGTCCTCCGTAGGCTTATTCTTGTCCAATTAGGGTTTTTAACCAATCTTGTGCATCCAATAGGTGTGTTTGTGTCATTGGATGACCAATTAGGTCATTTTCGTCCTCCCTAGGCTTATTCTTGTCAAATTAGGGTTTTTAACCAATCTTGTGCATCCAATAGGTGTGTTTGTGTCATTGGATGATCAATTAGGTCATTTTCGTCCTCCCTAGGCTTATTCTTGTCCAATTAGGGTTTTTAACCAATCTTGTGCATCCAATAGGTGTGTTTGTGGCAATGGATGATCAATTAGGTCATTTTCGTCCACCCTAGGCTTATTCTAGTCAAATTAGGGTTTTTTAACCAATCTTGTGCATCCAATAGGTGTGTTTGTGTCATTGGATGATCAATTAGGTCATTTTCGTCCTCCCTAGGCATATTCTTGTCCAATTAGGGTTTTTAACCAATCTTGTGCATCCATTAGGTGTGTTTGTGGCAATGGATGATCAATTAGGTCATTTTCGTCCACCCTAGGCTTATTCTAGTTAAATTAGGGTTTTTAACCAATCTTGTGCATCCAATAGGTGTGTTTGTGTCATTGGATGATCAATTAGGTCATTTTCGTCCTCCCTAGGCTTATTCTTGTCCAATTAGGGTTTTTAACCAATCTTGTGCATCCAATAGGTGTGTTTGTGTCATTGGATGATCAATTAGGTCATTTTTGTCCTCCCTAGGCTTATTCTTGTCCAATTAGGGTTTTTAACGAATCTTGTGCATCCAATAGGTGTGTTTGTGTCATTGGATGCTCAATTAGGTCATTTTCGTACTCCCTAGGCTTATTCTTGTCCAACTAGAGTTTTTAACCAATCTTGTGCATCCAATAACTTTGATTGTGTCATTGAATTAATATTTAGGTCATTTTCGTCCTCCCTAGGCATATTCTTGTCCAATTAGGGTTTTTAACCAATCTTGTGCATCCAATAGGTGTGTTTGTGTCATTGGATGATCAATTAGGTCATTCTCGTCCTCCCTAGACTTATTCTTGTCCAATTAGGGTTTTTAACAAATCTTGTGCATCCAATAAGTTCATTTGTGTCATTGGATGATCAATTAGGTCATTTTCGTCCTCCCTAGGCATATTCTTGTCCAAGTAGGGTTTTTAACCATTCTTGTGCTTCCAATAGGTGTGTTAGTGTCATTTGATGATCAATTAGGTCATTTTCGTCCTCCCTAGGCTAATTCTTGTCCAATTAGGGTTTTTAACCAATCTTGTGCATCCAATAGGTGTGTTTGTGTCATTGGATGATCAATTAGGTCATTTTCGTCCTCCCTAGGCTTATTCTTGTCCAATTAGGGTTTTTAACCAATCTTGTGCATCCAATAGGTGTGTTTGTGTCATTGGATGATCAATTAGGTCATTTTCGTCCTCGCTAGGCTTATTCTTGTCCAATTAGGGTTTTTAACCTATCTTGTGCATCCAATAACTTTGATTGTGTCATTGAATTTATATTTAGGTCATTTTCGTCCTCCCTATACATATTCTTGTCCAATTAGGGTTTTTAACCAACCTTGTGCATCCAATAGGTGTGTTTGTATCATTGGATGATCTATTAGGTCATTTTCGCCCTCCCTAGGCTTATTCTTGTCCAAATAGGGTTTTTAACCAATCTTGGGCATCCAATAGGTGTGTTTGTGTCATTGGATGATCAATTAGGTCATTTTCGTCCTCCCTAGGCTTATTCTTGTCCAATTAGGGTTTTTAACCAATCTTGTGCATCCAATAGGTGTGTTTGTGTCATTGGATGATCAATTAGGTCATTTTCGTCCTCCCTTGGCTTGTTCTTGTCCAAGTAGGGTTTTTAACCAATCCTGGGCATCCAATAGGTGTGTTTGTGTCATTGGATGATCAATTAGGTCATTTTCGTCCTCCCTAGGCATATTCTTGTCCAATTAGGGTTTTTAACCAATCTTGTGCATCCAATAGGTGTGTTTGTGTCATTGGATGATCAATTAGGTCATTTTCGTCCTCCCTAGGCTTATTCTTGTCCAATTAGGGTTTTTAACCAATCTTGTGCATCCAATAAGTTCATTTGTGTCATTGGATTAACATTTAGATCATTTTCGTCCTGCCTAGGCATATTCTTGTCCAATTAGGGTTTTTAACCAATCTTGTGCATCCAATAGGTGTGTTTGTGTCATTGGATGATCAATTAGGTTATTTTCGTCCTCCCTAGGCTTATTCTTGTCCAATTAGGGTTTTTAACCAATCTTGTGCATCCAATAGGTGTGTTTGTGTCATTGGATGACCAATTAGGTCATTTTCGTCCTCCCTAGGCATATTCTTGTCCAATTAGGGTTTTTAACCAATCTTGTGCATCCAATAGGTGTGTTTGTGTCATTGGATGATCAATTAGGTCATTTTCGTCCTCCCTAGGCTTATTCTTGTCCAATTAGGGTTTTTAACCAATCTTGTGCCTCCAATAGGTGAGTTTGTGTCATTGGATTAACATTTAGGTCTTTTTCGTCCTCCCTAGGCTTATTCTTGTCCAATTAGGGTTTTTAACCAATCTTGTGCATCCAATAAGTTTGTTTGTGTCATTGAATTAATATTTAGGTCATTTTCGTCCTCCCTAGGCATATTCTTGTCCAATTAGGGTTTTAACCAATCTTGTGCATCCAATAGGTGTGTTTGTGTCATTGGATGATCAATTAGGTCATTTTCGTCCTCCCTAGGCTTATTCTTGTCCAATTAGGGTTTTTAACCAATCTTGTGCATCCAATAACTTTATTTGTGTCATTGATTTAATATTTAGGTCATTTTCCTCCTCGCTAGGCATATTCTTGTCCAATTAGGGTTTTTAACCAATCTTGTGCATCCAATAGGTGTGTTTGTGTCATTGGATGATCAATTAGGTCATTTTCGTCCTCCCTAGGCTTATTCTTGTCCAATTAGGGTTTTTAACCAATCTTGTGCATCCAATAAGTTCATTTGTGTCATTGGATTAACATTTAGGTCATTTTCGTCATCCCTAGGCATATTCTTGTCCAATTAGGGTTTTTAACCAATCTTGTGCATCCATTAGGTGTGTTTGTGTCATTGGATGATCAATTAGGTCATTTTCGTCCTCCCTATGCTTTTTCTTGTCCAATTAGGGTTTTTAACCAAACTAGTGCATCCAATAGGTGTGTTTGTGTCATTGGATGATCAATTAGGTCATTTTCGTCCTCCCTAGGCTTATTCTTGTCCAATTAGGGTTTTTAACCAAACTTGTGCATCCAATAGGTGTGTTTGTGTCATTGGATGATCAATTAGGTCATTTTCGTCCCCCCTAGGCTTATTCTTGTCCAATTAGGGTTTTTAACCAATCTTGTGCTTCCAATAAGTGTGTTTGTGTCATTTGATGATCAATTAGGTCACTTTCGTCCTTGCTAGGCATATTCTTGTCCAATTAGGGTTTTTAACCAGTCTTGTGCATCCAATAGGTGTGTTTGTGTCTTTGGATGATCAATTAGGTCATTTTTGTCCTCCCAAGGCTTATTCTTGTCCAATTAGGGTTTTTAACCAATCTTGTGCATCCAATAACTTTGTTTGTGTCATTGAATTAATATTTAGGTCATTTTCGTCCTCCCTAAGCATATTCTTGTCCAATTAGGGTTTTTAACCA
This sequence comes from Cicer pinnatifidum, assembly GCA_037974775.1. NCBI lineage: Eukaryota > Viridiplantae > Streptophyta > Magnoliopsida > Fabales > Fabaceae > Cicer > Cicer pinnatifidum. Next base: position 64,387 of record JBBPBR010001132.1, on the reverse strand, counting down.
ATCTTGTGCATCCAATAGGTGTGTTTGTGTCATTGGATGATCAATTAGGTCATTTTCGTCCTCCCTACGCTAATTCTTGTCCAATTAGGGTTTTTAACCAATCTTGTGCATCCAATAATGTGTTTGTGTCATTGGATGATCAATTAGGTCATTTTCGTCCTCCCTAGGCATATTCTTGTCCAATTAGGGTTTTTAACCAATCTTGTGCATCCAATAGGTGTGTTTGTGTCATCGGATGATCAATTAGGTCATTTTCGTCCTCCCTAGGCTTATTCTTGTCCAATTAGAGTTTTTAACCAATCTTGTGCATCCAATAACTTTGTTTGTGTCATTGAATTAATATTTAGGTCATTTTCTTCCTCCCTAGGCATATTCTTGTCCAATTAGGGTTTTTAACCAATCTTGTGCATCCAATAGGTGTGTTTGTGTCATTGGATGATCAATTAGGTCATTTTCGTCCCCCCTAGGCTTATTCTTGTCCAATTAGGGTTTTTAACCAATCTTGTGCATCCAATAAGTTCATTTGGGTCATTGATTTAACATTTAGGTCATTTTCGTCCTCCCTAGGCATATTCTTGTTCAATTAGGGTTTTTAACCAATCTTGTGCATCAAATAGGTGTGTTTGTGTCATCGGATGATCAATTAGGTCATTTTCGTCCTCCCTAGGCTTATTGTTGTCCAATTAGGGTTTTTAACCAATCTTGTGCATCCAATAGGTGTGTTTGTGTCATTGGATGATCAATTAGGTCATTTCGTCCTCCCTAGGCATATTCTTGTCCAATTAGGGATTTTAACCAATCTTGTACATCCAATAGGTGTGTTTGTATCATTGGATGATCAATTAGGTCATTTTCGTACTCCCTAGGCTTATTCTTGTCCAATTAGGGTTTTTAACCAATCTTGTGCATCCAATAGGCGTGTTTGTGTCATTGTATGATCAATTAGGTCATTTTCGTCCTCCCTAGGCTTATTCTTGTCCAATTAGAGTTTTAAACCAATCTTGTGCATCCAATAAGTTCATTTGGGTCATTGATTTAACATTTAGGTCATTTTCGTCCTCCCTAGGCATATTCTTGTCCAATTAGGGTTTTTAAACAATCTTGTGCATCCAATAGGTGTGTTTGTGTCATTGGATGATCAATTAGGTCATTTTCGTCCTCCCTAGGCTTATTCTTGTCCAATTAGGTTTTTTAACCGATCTTGTGCACCCAATAGGTGTGTTTGTATTATTGGATGATCAATTAGGTTATTTATGTCCTCCCTAGGCATATTCTTGTCCAATTATGGTTTTTAACCAATCTTGTGCATCCAATAGGTGTGTTTGTGTCATTGTATGATCAATTAGGTCATTTTTCGTCCTCCCTAGGCTTATTCTTGTCCAATTAGAGTTTTAAACCAATCTTGTGCATCCAATAGATGTGTTTGTGTCATTGGATGATCAATTAGGTCATTTTCGTCCTCCCTAGGCTTATTCTTGTCCAATTAGGGTTTTTAACCAATCTTGTGCATCCAATAGGAGTATTTGTGTCATTGGATGATCAATTAGGTCATTTTCGTCCTCCCTAGGCTTATTCTTGCCAGTTAGGGTTTTTAACCAATCCTGTGCATCCAATAAGTTGAGTTGTGTCATTGGATTAACATTTAGGTCATTTTCGTCCTCCTTAGGCTTATTTTGTCCGATTAGGGTTTTTATCCAATCTTGTGCATCCAATAAGTTCATTTGTGTCATTGGATTAACATTTAGGTCATTTTCGTCCTCCCTAGGCTTATTCTTGTCCAATTAGGGTTTTTAACCGATCTTGTGCATCCAATAGGTGTGTTTGTGTCATTGGATGATCAATTAGGTCATTTTCGTCCTCCATAGGCTTATTCTTGTCCAATTAGGGTTTTTAACCAATCTTCTGCATCCAATAAGTTGAGTTGTGTCATTGGATTAACATTTAGGTCATTTTCGTCCTCCCTAGGCTTATTCTTGTCCAGTTAGGGTTTTTAACCAATCTTTTGCATCCAATAAGTTCATTTGTGTCATTGGATTTAAATTTATGTCATTTTCGTCCTCCCTAGGCATATTCTTGTCCAATTAGGGTTTTTAACCAATCTTGTGCATCCAATAGGTGTGTTTGTGTCATTGGATGATCAATTAGGTTATTTTCGTCCTCCCTAGGCTTATTCTTGTCCAATTAGGGTTTTTAACCAATCTTGTGCATCCAATAGGTTGAGTTGTGTCATTGGATTAACATTTAGGTCATTTTCATCCTCCATAGGCATATTCTTGTCCAATTAGGGTTTTTAACCAATCTTGTGCATCCAATAGGTGTGTTTGTGTCATTGGATGATCAATTAGGTTATTTTCGTCCTCCCTAGGCTTATTCTTGTCCAATTAGGGTTTTTAACCAATCTTGTGCATCCAATAGGTGTGTTTGAGTCATTGGATGATCAAGTAGGTCATTTTCGTTCTCCCTAGGCATATTCTTGTCCAATTAGGGTTTTTAACCAATCTTGTGCATCCAATAGGTGTGTTTGTGTCATTGGATGATCAATTAGGTCATTTTCGTCCTCCCTAGGCTTATTCTTGTCCAATTAGGGTTTTTAACCAATCTTGTGCATCCAATAGGTGTGTTTGTGTCATTGGATGATCAATTAGGTCATTTTCGTCCTCCTTAGGCATATTCTTGTCCAATTAGGGTTTTTAACCAATCTTGTGCATCCAATAAGTTGAGTTGTGTCATTGGATTAGCATTTAGGTCATTTTCGTCCTCCCTAGGCTTATTCTTGTCCAATTAGGGTTTTTAACCAATCTTGTGCATCCAATAAGTTCATTTGTGTCATTGGATTAACATTTAGGTCATTTTCGTCCTCCCTAGGCATATTCTTGTCCAATTAGGGTTTTTAACCAATCTTGTGCATCCAATAGGTGTGTTTGAGTCATCGGATGATCAATTAGGTCATTTTCGTCCTCCCTAGGCTTATTCTTGTCCAATTAGGGTTTTTAACGAATCTTGTGCATCCAATTGGTGTGTTTGTGTCATTGGATGAACAATTAGGTCATTTTCGTCCTCCCTAGGCTTATTCTTGTCCAGTTTGGTTTTTTAACCAATCTTGTGCATCTATTAGGTGTGTTTGTGTCATTGGATGATCAATTAGGTCATTTTCGTCCTCCCTAGGCTTATTCTTGTCAAATTAGGGTTTTTAACCAATCTTGTGCATCCAATAAGTTGAGTTGTGTCATTGGATTAACATTTAGGTCATTTTCGTCCTCCCTAGGCTTATTTTGTCCGATTAGGGTTTTTAACCAATCTTGTGCATCCAATAAGTTCATTTGTGTCATTGGATTAACATTTAGGTCATTTTCGTCCTCCCTAGGCAAATTCTTGTCCAATAAGAGTTTTAGACCAATCTTGTGCATCCAATAGGTGTGTTTGTGTCATTGGATGATCAATTAGGTTATTTTCGTCCTCCCTAGGCTTATTCTTGTCCAATTAGAGTTTTTAACTAATCTTGTGCATCCAATAAGTTCATTTGTGTCATTAGATGATCAATTAGGTCATTTTCGTCCTCCCTTGGCATATTCTTGTCCAATTAGGGTTTTTAACCAATCTTGTGCATCCAATAAGTTGAGTTGTGTCATTGGATTAACATTTAGGTCATTTTCGTCCTCCCTTGGCATATTCTTGTCCAATTAAGGTTTTTAACCAATCTTGTGCATCCAACAGGTGTGTTTGTGTCATTGGATGATCAATTAGGTCATTTTCGTCCTCCCTAGGCATATTCTTGTCCAATTAGGGTTTTTAACCTATCTTGTGCATCCAATAGGTGTGTTTGTGTCATTGGATGATCAATTAGGTCATTTTCGTCCTCCCTAGGCTTATTCTTGTCCAATTAGGGTTTTTAACCAATCTTGTGCATCCAAAAAGTTCATTAGTGTCATTGGATGATCAATTAGGTCATTTTCGTCCTCCCTAGGCATGTTCTTGTCCAACTAGGGTTTTTAACCAATCTTGTGCATCCAATAGGTGTGTTTGTGTCATTGGATGAACAATTAGGTCATTTTCGTCCTCCCTAGGCTTATTCTTGTCCAATTAGGGTTTTTAACCAATCTTGTGCATCCAATAAGTTGAGTTGTGTCATTGGATTAACATTTAGGTCATTTTCGTTCTCCCTAGGCTTATTATTGTCCAATTAGGGTTTTTAACCAATCTTATGCATCCAATAAGTTCATTTGTGTCATTGGATTAACATTTAGGTCATATCCGTCCTCCCTAGGCATATTCTTGTCCAATTAGGGTTTTTAACCAATCTTGTGCATCCAATAGGTGTGTTTGTGTCATTGGATGATCAATTAGGTCATTTTCGTCCTCCCTAGGCTTATTCTTGTCCAATTAGGGTTTTTAACCAATCTTGTGCATCCAATAGGTGTGTTTGTGTCATTGGATGATCAATTAGGTCATTTTCGTCCTCCATAGACATATTCTTGTCCAATTAGGGTTTTTAACCAATCTTGTGCATCCAATAAGTTCATTTGTGTCATTGGATTAACATTTAGGTCATTTTCGTCCTCCCTAGGCATATTCTTGTCCAATTAGGGTTTTTAACCAATCTTGTGCATCCAATAGGTGTGTTTGTGTCATTGGATGATCAATTAGGTTATTTTCGTCCTCCCTAGGCTTATTCTTGTCCAATTAGGGTTTTTAACCAATCTTTTGCATCCAATAAGTTCATTTGTGTCATTGGATGATCAATTAGGTCATTTTCGTCCTCCCAAGGCTTATTCTTGTCCAACTAGGGTTTTTAACCAATCTTGTGCATCCAATAGGTGTGTTTGTGTCATTGGATGATCAATTAGGTCATTTTCGTCCTCCCTAGGCTTATTCTTGCCCAATTAGGGTTTTTAACCAATCTTGTGCATCCAATAAGTTCATTTGTGTCATTGGATTAACATTTAGGTCATTTTCGTCCTCCCTAGGCATATTCTTGTCCAATTAGGGTTTTTAACCAATCTTGTGCATCCAATAGGTGTGTTTGTGTCATTGGATGATCAATTAGGTTATTTTCGTCCTCCCTAGGCTTATTCTTGTCCAATTAGGGTTTTTAACCAATCTTTTGCATCCAAAAAGTTGAGTTGTGTCATTGGATTAACATTTAGGTCATTTTCGTCCTCCCTAGGCATATTCTTGTCCAATTAGGGTTTTTAACCAATCTTGTGCATCCAATAGGTGTGTTTGTGTCATTGGATGATCAATTAGGTTATTTTCGTCCTCCCTAGGCTTATTCTTGTCCAATTAGGGTTTTTAACCAATCTTGTGCATCCAATAGGTGTGTTTGTGTCATTGGATGACCAATTAGGTCATTTTCGTCCTCCCTAGGCATATTCTTGTCCAATTAGGGTTTTTAACGAATCTTGTGCATCCATTAGGTGTGTTTGTGGCAATGGATGATCAATTAGGTCATTTTCGTCCTCCCTAGGCTTATTCTAGTCAAATTAGGGCTTTTAACCAATCTTGTGCATCCAATAGGTGTGTTTGTGTCATTGGATGATCAATTAGGTCATTTTCGTCCTCCCTAGGCTTATTCTTGTCCAATTAGGGTTTTTAACCAATCTTGTGCATCCAATAGGTGTGTTTGTGTCATTGGATGATCAATTAGGTCATTTTCGTCCTCCCTATGCATATTCTTGTCCAACTAGGGTTTTTGACCGATCTTGTGCATCCAATAGGTGTGTTTGTGTCACTGGATGATCAATTAGGTCATTTTCGTCCTCCCTAGGCTTATTCTTGTCCAATTAGGGTTTTTAACCAATCTTGTGCATCCAATAAGTTCATTTGTGTCATTGGATGATCAATTAGGTCATTTTCGTCCTCCCTAGGCATACTCTTGTCCAACTAGGGTTTTAAACCAATCTTGTGCATCTAATAGGTGTGTTTGTGTCATTGGATGATCAATTAGGTCATTTTCGTCCTCCCTAGGCTTATTCTTGTCCAATTAGGGTTTTTAACCAATCTTGTGCATCCAATAGGTGTGTTTGTGTCATTGGATGATCAATTAGGTCATTTTCGTCCTCCCTAGGCTTATTCTTGTCCAATTAGGGTTTTTAACCAATCTTGTGCATCCAATAACTTTGTTTGTGTCATTGAATTAATATTTAGGTCATTTTCGTCCTCCCTAGGCATATTCTTGCCCAATTAGGGTTTTTAACCAATCTTGTGCATCCAATAAGTTGAGTTGTGTCATTGGATTAACATTTAGGTCATTTTCGTCCTCCCTAGGCTTATTCTTGTCCAATTAGGGTTTTTAACCAATCTTGTGCATCCAATAAGTTCATTTTTGTCATTGGATTAACATTTAGGTCATTTTCTTCCTCCCTAGGCATATTCTGGTCCAATTAGAGTTTTAGACCAATCTTGTGCATCCAATAGGTGTGTTTGTGTCATTGTATGATCAATTTGGTTATTTTCGTCCTCCCTAGGCTTATTCTTGTCCAATTAGGGTTTTTAACTAATCTTGTGCATCCAATAAGTTCATTTGTGTCATTGGATGATCAATTAGGTCATTTTCGTCCTCCCTAGGCATATTCTTGTCCAATTAGGGTTTTTAACAAATCTTGTGCATCTAATAGGTGTGTTTGTGTCATTGGATGATCAATTAGGTCATTTTCGTCCTCCCTAGGCTTATTCTTGTCCAATTAGGGGTTTTAACCAATCTTGTGCATCCAATAGGTGTGTTTGTGTCATTGGATGATCGATAAGGTCATTTTCGTCCTCCATAGGCTTATTCTTGTCCAATTAGGGTTTTTAACCAATCTTGTGCATCCAATAAGTTGAGTTGTGTCATTGGATTAACATTTAGGTCATTTTCGTCCTCCCTAGGCTTATTCTTGTCCAATTAGGGTTTTTAACCAATCTTGTGCATCCGATAAGTTTGTTTGGGTCATTGAATTAATATTTAGGTCATTTTCGTCCTCCCTAAGCATATTCTTGTCCAATTAGGGTTTTTAACCAATCTTGTGCATCCAATAGGTGTGTTTGTGTCATTGGATGATCAATTAGGTCATTTTCGTCCTCCCTAGGCTTATTCTTGTCAAATTAGGGTTTTTAACCAATCTTGTGCATCCAATATGTTGAGTTGTGTCATTGGATTAGTATTTAGGTCATTTTCGTCCTCCCTAGGCTTATTCTTGTCCAATTAGGGTTTTTAACCAATCTTGTGCATCCAATAAGTTCATTTGTGTCATTGGATTAACATTTAGGTCATTTTCGTCCTCCCTAGGCATATTCTTGTCCAATTAGGGTTTTTAACCAATCTTGTGCATCCAATAAGTTCATTTGTGTCATTGGATGAACATTAAGGTCATTTTCGTCCTCCCTAGGCTTATTCTTGTCCAATTAGGGTTTTTAACCAATCTTGTGCATCCAATAAGTTCATTTGTGTCATTGGATTAACATTTAGGTCATTTTCGTCCTCCCTAGGCATATTCTTGTCCAATTAGGGTTTTTAACCAATCTTGTGCATCCAATAGGTGTGTTTGTGTCGTTGGATGATCAATTAAGTTATTTTTGTCCTCCCTATGCTTATTCTTGTCCAATTAGGGTTTTTAACCAATCTTGTGCATCCAATAGGTGTGTTTGTGTCATTGGATGACCAATTAGGTCATTTTCGTCCTCCCTAGGCATATTCTTGTCCAATTAGGGTTTTTAACCAATCTTGTGCATCCAATAGGTGTGTTTGTGGCAATGGATGATCAATTAGGTCATTTTCGTCCTCCCTAGGCTTATTCTTGTCCAATTAGTGTTTTAAACCAATCTTGTGCATCCAATAGAAGTGTTTGTGTCATTGGATGATCAATTAGGTCATTTTCGTCCTCCCTAGGCTTATTCTTGTCCAATTAGGGTTTTTAACCAATCTTGTGCATCCAATAAGTTGAGTCTTGCCATTGGATTTACATTTGGGTCATTTTCGTCCTCCCTAGGCATATTCTTGTCCAATTAGAGTTTTTAACCAATCTTGTGCATCCAATAGGTGTGTTTGTGTCATTGGATGATCAATTAGGTTATTTTCGTCCTCCCTAGGCTTATTCTTGTGCAATTAGGGTTTTTAACTAATCTTGTGCTTCCAATAAGTTCATTTGTGTCATTGGATTAACATTTAGGTCATTTTCTTCCACCCTAGGCATATTCTTGTCCAATTAGGGTTTTTAACCAATCTTGTGCATCCAATAGGTGTGTTTGTGTCATTGGATGATCAATTAGGTCATTTTCGTCCCCCCTAGGCTTATTCTTGTCCAATTAGGGTTTTTAACCAATCTTGTGCATCCAATAAGTTCATTTGGGTCATTGATTTAACATTTAGGTCATTTTCGTCCTCCCTAGGCATATTCTTGTCCAATTAGGGTTTTTAACCAATCTTGTGCATCAAATAGGTGTGTTTGTGTCATCGGATGATCAATTAGGTCATTTTCGTCCTCCCTAGGCTTATTGTTGTCCAATTAGGGTTTTTAACCAATCTTGTGCATCCAATAGGTGTGTTTGTGTCATTGGATGATCAATTAGGTCATTTTCGTCCTCCCTAGGCATATTCTTATCCAATTAGGGTTTTTAACCAATCTTGTGCATCCAATAAGTGTGTTTGTGTCATTGGATGATCAATTAGGTCATTTTCGTACTCCCTAGGCTTATTCTTGTCCAAATAGGGTTTTTAACCAATCTTGTGCATCCAATAGGTGTGTTTGTGTCTTTGGATGATCAATTAGGTCATTTTCGTCCTCCCAAGGCTTATTCTTGTCCAATTAGGGTTTTTAACCACTCTTGTGCATCCAATAACTTTGTTTATGTCATTGAATTAATATTTAGGTCATTTTCCTCCTCCCTAGGCATATTCTTGTCCAATTAGGATTTTTAACCAATCTTGTGCATCCAATAGGTGTGTTTGTGTCATGGGATGATCAATTAGGTCATTTTCGTCCTCCCTATGCTTATTCTTGTCCAATTAGGATTTTTAACCAATCTTGTGCATCCAATAAGTTCATTTGTGTCATTGGATGATCAATTAGGTCATTTTCGTCCTCCCTAGGCATATTCTTGTCCAACTAGGGTTTTTAACCAATCTTGTGCATCCAATAGGTGTGTTTGTGTCATTGGATGATCAATTAGGTCATTTTCGTCCTTCCTAGGCATATTCTTGTCCAATTAGGGTTTTTAACCAGTCTTGTGCATCCAATAAGTTCATTTGTGTCATTGGATGATCAATTAGGTCATTTTCGTCCTCCCTAGGCATATTCTTGTCCAACTAGGGTTTTTAACCAATCTTGTGCATCCAATAGGTGTGTTTGTGTCTTTGGATGATCAATTAGGTCATTTTCGTCCTCCCAAGGCTTATTCTTGTCCAATTAGGGTTTTTAACCACTCTTGTGCATCCAATAACTTTGTTTATGTCATTGAATTAATATTTAGGTCATTTTCCTCCTCCCTAGGCATATTCTTGTCCAATTAGGATTTTTAACCAATCTTGTGCATCCAATAGGTGTGTTTGTGTCATTGGATGATCAATTAGGTCATTTTCGTCCTCCCTAGGCTTATTCTTGTCCAATTAGGGTTTTTAACCAATCTTGTGCATCCAATAAGTTCATTTGTGTCATTGGATGATCAATTAGGTCATTTTCGTCCTCCCTAAGCATATTCTTGTCCAACTAGGGTTTTTAACCAATCTTGTGCATCCAATAGGTGTGTTTGTGTCATTGGATGATCAATTAGGTCATTTTCGTCCTCCCTAGGCTTATTCTTGTCAATTAGGGAATTTAACCAATCTTGTGCATCCAATAGGTGTGTTTGTGTCATTGGATGATCAATTAGGTCATTTTCGTCCTCCCTAGGCTTATTCTTGTCCAATTAGGGTTTTTAACCAATCTTGTGCATCCAATAGGTGTGTTTGTGTCATTGGATGATCAATTAGGTCATTTTCGTCCTCCCTAGGCTTATTCTTGTCCAATTAGGGTTTTTAACCAATCTTGTGCCTCAAATAAGTTTGTTTGTGTCATTGAATTAATATTTAGGTCATTTTCGTCCTCCCTAGGCATATTCTTGTCCAATTAGGGTTTTTAACCAATCTTGTGCATCCAATAGGTGTGTTTGTGTCATAGGATGATCAATTAGGTCATTTTCGTCCTCCCTAGGCTTATTCTTGTCCAATTAGGGTTTTTAACCAATCTTGTGCATCCAATAGGTGTGTTTGTGTCATTGGATGATCAATTAGGTTATTTTCGTCCTCCCTAGGCTTATTCTTGTCCAATTAAGGTTTTGAACTAATCTTGTGCATCCAATAAGTTCATTTGTGTCATTAAATGATCAATTAGGTCATTTTCATCCTCCCTAGGCATATTCTTGTCCAATTAGGGTTTTTAACCAATCTTGTGCATCCAATAGGTGTGTTTGTGTCATTGGATGATCAATTAGGTTATTTTCGTCCTCCCTAGGCTTATTCTTGTCCAATTAGGGTTTTTAACCAATCTTGTGCATCCAATAAGTTCATTTGTGTCGGATGATCAATTAGGTCATTTTCGTCCTCCCTAGGCATATTCTTGTCCAACTAGGGTTTTTAACCAATCTTGTGCATCCAATAGGTGTGTTTGTGTCATTGGATGATCAATTAGGTCATTTTCGTCCTCCCTAGGCATATTCTTGTCCGATTAGGGTTTTTAACCAATCTTGTGCATCCAATAGGTGTGTTTGTATCATTGGATGATCAATTAGGTCATTTTCGTCCTCCCTAGGCATATTCTTGTCCAATTAGGGTTTTTAACCAATCTTGTGCATCCAATAGGTGTGTTTGTGTCATTGGATGATCAATTAGGTCATTTTCGTCCTCCCTAGGCTTATTCTTGTCCAATTAGGGTTTTTAACCAATGTTGTGCTTCCAACAGGTGTATTTGTGTCATTGGATGATCAATTAGGTCATTCTCGTCCTCCCTAGGCTTATTAATGTCCAATTAGGGTTTTTAACCAATCTTGTGCATCCAATGAGTTTGTTTGTGTCACTGAATTAATATTTAGATCATTTTCGTCCTCCCTAGGCATATTCTTGTCCAATTAGGGTTCTTAACCAATCTTGTGCATCCAATAGGTGTGTTTGTGTCATTGGATGATCAATTAGGTCATTTTCGTCCTCCCTAGGCATATTCTTGTCCAATTAGGGTTTTTAACCAATCTTGTGCATCCAATAGGTGTGTTTGTGTCATTGGATGATCAATTAGGTCATTTTCGTCCTCCCTAGGCTTATTCTTGTCCAATTAGGGTTTTTAACCAATCTTGTACATCTAATAAGTTCATTTGTGTCATTGGATTAACATTTAGGTCATTTTCGTCCTCCTTAGGCATATTCTTGTCCAATTAGGGTTTTTAACCCATCTTGTGCATCCAATAGGTGTATTTGTGTCATTGGATGATCAATTAGGTCATTTTCGTCCTCCCTAGGCATTTTTTGGTCCAATTAGGGTTTTTAACCAATCTTGTGCATCCAATAGGTGTGTTTGTGTCATTGGATGATCAATTAGGTCATTTTCGTCCTCCCTAGGCATATTCTTGTCCAATTAGGGTTTTTAACCAATCTTGTGCATCCAATAGGTGTGTTTGTGTCATTGGATGATCAATTAGGTCATTTTCGTCCTCCCTAGGCTTATTCTTGTCCAATTAGGGTTTTTAACCAATCTTGTGCATCCAATAAGTTCATTTGTGTCATTGGATTAACATTTAGATCATTTTCGTCCTGCCTAGGCATATTCTTGTCCAATTAGGGTTTTTAACCAATCTTGTGCATCCAATAGGTGTGTTTGTGTCATTGGATGATCAATTAGGTTATTTTCGTCCTCCCTAGGCTTATTCTTGTCCAATTAGGGTTTTTAACCAATCTTGTGCATCCAATAGGTGTGTTTGTGTCATTGGATGACCAATTAGGTCATTTTCGTCCTCCCTAGGCATATTCTTGTCCAATTAGGGTTTTTAACCAATCTTGTGCATCCAATAGGTGTGTTTGTGTCATTGGATGATCAATTAGGTCATTTTCGTCCTCCCTAGGCTTATTCTTGTCCAATTAGGGTTTTTAACCAATCTTGTGCATCCAATAAGTTCATTTGTGTCATTGGATGATCAATTAGGTCATTTTCGTCCTTCCTAGGCATATTCTTGTCCAATTATGGTTTTTAACCAATCTTGTGCATCCAATAGGTGTGTTTGTGTCATTGGATGATCAATCAGGTCATTTTCATCCTCCCAAGGCTTATTCTTGTCCAATTAGGGTTTTTCACCAATCTTGTGCATCCAATAAGTTCATTTGTGTCATTGGATTAACATTTAGGTCATTTTCGTCCTCCCTAGGCATATTCTTGTCCAATTAGGGTTTTTAACCAATCTTGTGCATCCAATAGGTGTGTTTGTGTCATTGGATGATCAATTAGGTCATTTTCGTCCTCCCTAGGCTTATTCTTGTCCAATTAGGGTTTTTAACCAATCTTGTGCATCCAATAAGTTCATTTGTGTCATTGGATGATCAATTAGGTCATTTTCGACCTCCCTATGTATATTCTTGTCCAACTAGGGTTTTTAACCAATCTTGTGCATCCAATGGATGTGTTTGTGTCTTTGGATGATCAATTAGGTCATTTTCGTCCTCCCTAGGCTTATTCTTGTCCAATTAGGGTTTTTAACCAATCTTGTGCATCCAATAGGTGTGTTTGTGTCATTGGATGATCAATTGGGTCATTTTCGTCCTCCCTAGGCATATTCTTGTCCAATTAGAGTTTTTAACCAATCTTGTGCATCCAATAGGTGTGTTTGTGTCATTGGATGATCAATTAGGTCATTTTCGTCCTCCCTAGGCTTATTCTTGCCCAATTAGGGTTTTCAACCAATCTTGTGCATCCAATAAGTTGAGTTGTGTCATTGGATTAACATTTAGGTCATTTTCGTCGTCCCTAGGCTTATTCTTGTCGAATTAGGGTTTTTAACCAATCTTGTGCTTCCAATAAGTTCATTTGTGTCATTGGATTAACATTTAGGTCATTTTCGTCCTCCCTAGGCATATTCTTGTCCAATTAGAGTTTTAGACCAATCTTGTGCATCCAATAGGTGTGTTTGTGTCATTGGATGATCAATTAGGTTATTTTCGTCCTCCCTAGGCTTATTCTTGTGCAATTAGGGTTTTTAACTAATCTTGTGCATCCAATAAGTTCATTTTTGTGATTGGATGATCAATTAGGTCATTTTCGTCCTCCCTAGGCATATTCTTGTCCAATTAGGGTTTTTAACCAATCTTGTGCATCCAATAGGTGTGTTTGTGTCATTGGATGATCAATTAGGTTATTTTCGTCCTCCCTAGGCTTATTCTTGTCCAATTAGGGTTTTTAACTAATCTTGTGCATCCAATAAGTTCATTTGTGTCATTGGATGATCAATTAGGTCATTTTCGTCCTCCCTAGGCATATTCTTGTCCAATTAGGGTTTTTAACCAATCTTGTGCATCCAATAGGTGTGTTTGTGTCATTGGATGATCAATTAGGTCATTTTCGTCCTCCCTAGGCTTATTCTTGTCCAATTAGGGTTTTTAACCGATCTTGTGCATCCAATTGGTGTGTTTGTGTCATTGGATTAACATTTAGGTCATTTTCGTCCTCCCTAGGCTTATTCTTGTCCAATTAGGGTTTTTAACCAATCTTGTGCATCCAATAAGTTGAGTTGTGTCATTGGATTATTCTTGTCCAATTAGGGTTTTTAACCAATCTTGTGCATCCAATAGGTGTGTTTGTGTCATTGGATGATCAATTAGGTCATTTTCGTCCTCCCTAGGCTTATTCTTGTCCAATTAGGGTTTCTAACCAATCTTGTGCATCCAATAAGTCGAGTTGTGTCATTGGATTAACATTTAGGTCATTTTCGTCCTCCCTAGGCTTATTCTTGTCCAATTAGGGTTTTTAACCAATCTTGTGCATCCAATAGGTGTGTTTGTGTCATTGGATGATCAATTAGGTCATTTTCGTCCTCCATAGGCTTATTCTTGTCCAATTAGGGTTTTTAACCAATCTTGTGCATCCAATAGGTTCATTTGTGTCATTGGATGATCAATTAGGTCATTTTCGTCCTCCCTAGGCATATTCTTGTCCAATTAGGGTTTTTAACCAATCTTGTGCATCCAATAGGTGTGTTTGTGTCATTGGATGATCAATTAGGTCATTTTCGTCCTCCCTAGGCTTATTCTTGTCCAATTAGGGTTTTTAACCAATCTTGTGCATCCAATACGTTCATTTGTGTCATTGGATTAACATTTTGGTCATTTTCGTCCTCCCTAGGCATATTCTTGCTCATTTAGAGTTTTAGACCAATCTTGTGCATCCAATAGGTGTGTTTGTGTCATTGGATGATCAATTAGGTAATTTTCGTCCTCCCAAAGCTTATTCTTGTCCAATTAGGGTTTTTAACTAATCTTGTGCATCCAATAAGTTCATTTGTGTCATTGGATGATCAATTAGGTCATTTTCGTCCTCCCTAGGCATATTCTTGTCCAATTAGGGTTTTTAACCAATCTTGTGCATCCAATAGGTGTGTTTGTGTCATTGGATGATCAATTAGGTCATTTTCGTCCTCCCTAGGCTTATTCTTGTCCAATTAGAGTTTTTAACCAATCTTGTGCATCCGATAAGTTTGTTTGTGTCATTGAATTAATATTTAGGTCATTTACGTTTTCCCTAGGCATATTCTTGTCCAATTTGGGTTTTTTACCAATCTTGTGCATCCAATAGGTGTGTTTGTGTCATTGGATGATCAATTAGGTTATTTTCGTCCTCCCTAGACATATTCTTGTCCAATTAGGGTTTTTAACTAATCTTGTACATCCAATAAGTTCATTTGTGTCATTGGATGATCAATTAGGTCATTTTCGTCCTCCCTAGGCATATTCTTGTCCAATTAGGGTTTTTAACCAATCTTGTGCATCCAATAGGTGTGTTTGTGTCATTGGATGATCAATTAGGTCATTTTCGTCCTCCCTAGGCATATTCTTGTCCAATTAGGGTTTTTAACCAATCTTGTGCATCCAATAGGTGTGTTTGTGTCATTGGATGATCAATTAGGTTATTTTCGTCCTCCCTAAGCATATTCTTGTCCAATTAGGCTTTTTAACTAATCTTGTGCATCCAATACGTTCATTTGTGTCATTGGATGATCAATTAGGTCATTTTCGTCCTCCCTAGGCATATTCTTGTCCAATTAGGGTTTTTAACCAATCTTGTGCATCCAATAGGTGTGTTTGTGTCATTGGATGATCAATTAGGTCATTTTCGTCCTCCCTAGGCTTATTCTTGTCCCATTAGGGTTTTTAACCGATCTTGTGCATCCAATAGGTGTGTTTGTGTCATTGGATGATTAATTTGGTCATTTTCGTCCTCCCTAGGCAAATTCTTGTCCAATTAGGGTTTTTAACCAATCTTGTGCATCCAATAGGTGTGTTTGTGTCATTGGATGATCAATTAGGTTATTTTCGTCCTCCCTAGGCATATTCTTGTCCAATTAGGGTTTTTAACTAATCTTGTGCATCCAATAAGTTCATTTGTGTCATTGGATGATCAATTAGGTCATTTTCGTCCTCCCTAGGCATATTCTTGTCCAATTAGGGTTTTTAACCAATCTTGTGCATCCAATACGTGTGTTTATGTCATTGGATGATCAATTAGGTCATTTTCGTCCTCCCTAGGCATATTCTTGTCCAATTAGGGTTTTTAACTAATCTTGTGCATCCAATAAGTTCATTTGTGTCATTGGATGATCAATTAGGTCATTTTCGTCCTCCCTAGGCATATTCTTGTCCAATTAGGGTTTTTAACCAATCTTGTGCATCCAATAGGTGTGTTTGTGTCATTGGATGATCAATTAGGTCATTTTCGTCCTCCCTATGCATATTCTTGTCCAATTAGGGTTTTTAACCAATCTGGTGCACCCAATAGGTGTGTTTGTGGCAATGGATGATCAATTAGGTCATTTTCGTCCTCCCTAGGCTTATTCTTGTCCAATTAGGGTTTTTAACCAATCTTGTGCATCCAATAGGTGTGTTTGTGTCATTGGATGATCAATTAGGTAATTTTTGTCCTCCCTAGGCATATTCTTGTCCAATTAGGGTTTTTAACGAATCTTGTGCATCCAATAGGTGTGTTTGTGTCATTGGATGATCAATTAGGTCATTTTCGTCCTCCCTAAGCTTATTCTTGTCCAATTAGGGTTTTTAACCAATCTTGTGCATCCAATAAGTTGGGTTGTGTCATTGGATTAACATTTAGGTCATTTTCGTCCTCCCTAGGCTTATTCTTGTCCAATTAGGGTTTTTAACCAATCTTGTGCATCCGATAAGTTTGTTTGTGTCATTGAATTAATATTTAGGTCATTTTCGTCCTACCTAGGCATATTCTTGTCCAATTAGGGTTTTTAACCAATCTTGTGCATCCAATAGGTGTGTTTGTGTCATTGGATGATCAATTAGGTCATTTTCGTCCTCCCTAGGCTTATTCTTGTCCAATTAGGGTTTTTAACCAATCTTGTGCAGCCAATAAGTTCATTTGTGTCATTGGATGATCAATTAGGTCATTTTCGTCCTCCCTAGGCATATTCTTGTCCAATTAGGGTTTTTAACCAATCTTGTGCATCCAATAGGTGTGTTTGTGTCATTGGATGATCAATTAGGTCATTTTCGTCCTCCCTAGGCTTATTCTTGTCCAAATAGGGGTTTTAACCAATCTTCTGCATCCAATAGGTGTGTTTGTGTCATTGGATGATCAATTAGGTCATTTTCGTCCTCCCTAGGCATATTCTTGTCCAATTAGGGTTTTTAACCAATCTTGTGCATCCAATAGGTGTGTTTGTGTCATTGGATGATCAATTAGGTCATTTTCGTCCTCCCTAGGCTTATTCTTGTCCAATTAGGGTTTTTAACCAATCTTGTGCATCCAATAAGTTCATTAGTGTCATTGGATGATCAATTAGGTCATTTTCGTCCTCCCTAGGCATATTATTATCCAATTAGGGTTTTTAACCAATCTTGTGCATCCAATAAGTTTGTTTGTGTCATTGAATTAATATTTAGGTCATTTTCGTCCTCCCTAGGCATATTCTTGTCCAATTAGGGTTTTTAACCAATCTTGTGCATCCAATAGGTGTGTTTGTGTCATTGGATGATCAATTAGGTCATTTTCGTCCTCCCTAGGCATATTCTTGTCCAATTAGGGTTTTTAACCAATCTTGTGCATCCAATAGGTGTGTTTGTGTCATTGGATGATCAATTAGGTTATTGTCGTCCTCCCTAGGCTTATTCTTGTTCAATTAGGGTTTTTAACTAATCTTGTGCATCCAATAAGTTCATTTGTGTCATTGGATGATCAATTAGGTCATTTTCGTCCTCCCTAGGCATATTCTTGTCCAATTAGGGTTTTTAACCAATCTTGTGCATCCAATAGGTGTGTTTGTGTCATTGGATGATCAATTAGGTCATTTTCGTCCTACCTAGGCTTATTCTTGTCCAATTAGGATTTTTAACCAATCTTGTACATCCAATAAGTTCATTTGTGTCATTGGATTAACATTTAGGTCATTTTCGTCCTCCCTTGGCATATTCTTGTCCAATTAGGGTTTTTAACCAACCTTGTGCATCCAATAGGTGTGTTTGTGTCATTGGATGATCAATTAGGTTATTTTCGTCCTCCCTAGGCTTATTCTTGTCCAATTAGGGTTTTTAACTAATCTTGTGCATCCAATAAGTTCATTTGTGTCATTGGATGATCAATTAGGTCATTTTCGTCCTCCCTACGCATATTCTTGTCCAATTAGGGTTTTTAACCAATCTTGTGCATCTAATAGGTGTGTTTGTGTCATTGGATGATCAATTAGGTCATTTTCGTCCTCCCTAGGCTTATTCTTGTCCAATTAGGGTTTTTAACCAATCTTGTGCATCCAATAAGTTGGGTTGTGTCATTGGATTAACATTTAGGCCATTTCCGTCCTCCCTAGGCTTATTCTTGTCCAATTAGGGTTTTTAACTAATCTTGTGCATCCAATAGGTGTGTTTATGTCATTGGATGATCAATTAGGTCATTTTCGTCCTCCATAGGCATATTCTTGTCCAATTAGGGTTTTTAACCAATCTTGTGCATCCAATAGGTGTGTTTGTGTCATTGGATGATCAATTAGGTCATTTTCGTCCTCCCTAGGCATATTCTTGTCCAATTAGGGTTTTTAACCAATCTTGTGCATCCAATAGGTGTGTTTGTGTCATTGGATGATCAATTAGGTCATTTACGTCCTCCCTAGGCTTATTCTTTTTCAATTAGGGTTTTTATCCAATCTTGTGCATCCAATAGGTGTGTTTGTGTCTTTGGATGATCAATTAGGTCATTTTTGTCCTTCGTAGGCTTATTCTTGTCCAATTAGGGGTTTTAACCAATCTTGTGCATCCGATAAGTTTGTTTGTGTCATTAAATTAATATTTAGGTCATTTTCGTCCTCCCTAAGCATATTCTTGTCCAATTATGGTTTTTAGCCAATCTTGTGCATCCAATAGGTGTGTTTGTGTCATTGGATGATCAATTAGGTCATTTTCGTCCTCCCTATGCTTATTCTTGTCCAATTAAGGTTTTTAACCAATCTTGTGCATCCAATAAGTTGAGTTGTGTCATTGGATTAACATTTAGGTCATTTTCGTCCTCCCTAGGCTTATTCTTGTCCAATTAGGGTTTTTAACCAATCTTGTGCATCCAATAGGTGTGTTTGTGTCATTGGATGATCAATTAGGTCATTTTCGTCCTCCCTAGGCTTATTCTTGTCCAATTAGGGTTTTTAACCAATCTTGTGCTTCCAATAAGTTTGTTTGTGTCATTGAATTAATATTTAGGTCATTTTCGTCCTCCCTAGGCATATTCTTGTCCAATTAGGGTTTTTAACCAATCTTGTGCATCCAATAAGTTCATTTGTGTCATTGAATGATCAATTAGGTCATTTTCGTCCTCCCTAGGCATATTCTTGTCCAACTAGGGTTTTTAACCGATCTTGTGCATCCAATAGGTGTGTTTGTGGCATTGGATGATCAATTAGGTCATTTTCGTCCTCCCTATGCTTATTCTTGTCCAATTAGGGTTTTTAACCAATCTTGTGCATCCAATAGGTGTGTTTGTGTCATTGGAGGATCAGTTAGGTCATTTTCGTCCTCCCTAGGCTTATTCTTGTCCAATTAGGGTTTTTAACCAATCTTGTGCATCCAATAGGTGTGTTTGTGTCATTGGATGATCAATTAGGTCATTTTCGTCCTCCCTAGGCTTATTCTTGTCCAATTAGGGTTTTTAACCAATCTTGTGCATCCGATAAGTTTGTTTGTGTCGTTGAATTAATATTTAGGTCATTTTCGTCCTCCATAGGCATATTCTTGTCCAATTAGGGTTTTTAACTAATCTTGTGCATCCAATAAGTTCATTTGTGTCATTGGATTAACATTTAGGTTATTTTCGTCTTCCCTAGGCATATTCTTGTCCAATTAGGGTTTTTAACCAATCTTGTGCATCCAATAGGTGTGTTTGTGTCATTGGATGATCAATTAGGTCATTTTCGTCCTCCCTAGGCTTATTCTTGCCCAATTAGGGTTTTCAACAAATCTTGTGCATCCAATAAGTTGAGTTGTGTCATTGGATTATCATTTAGGTCATTTTCGTCCTCCCTAGGCTTATTCTTGTCCAATTAGGGTTTTTAACCAATCTTGTGCATCCAATAGGTGTGTTTGTGTCATTGGATGATCAATTAGGTCATTTTCGTCCTCCCTAGGCTTATTCTTTCCCAATTAGGGTTTTTAACCAATCTTCTGCATGCAATAAGTTGAGTTGTGTCATTGGATTAACATTAAGGTCATTTTCGTCGTCCCTAGGCTTATTCTTGTCGAATTAGGGTTTTTAACCAATCTTGTGCATCCAATAAGTTCATTTGTGTCATTGGATTAACATTTAGGTCATTTTCGTCCTCCCTAGGCATATTCTTGTCCAATTAGAGTTTTAGACCAATCTTGTGCATCCAATAGGTGTGTTTGTGTCATTGGATGATCAATTAGGTTATTTTCGTCCTCCCTAGGCTTATTCTTGTGCAATTAGGGTTTTTAACCAATCTTGTGCATCCAATAAGTTCATTTGTGTCATTGGATGACCAATTTGGTCATTTTCGTCCTCCCTAGGCATATTCTTGTCCAATTAGGGTTTTTAACCAATCTTGTGCATCCAATAGGTGTGTTTGTGTCATTGGATGATCAATTTGGTTATTTTCGTCCTCCCTAGGCTTATTCTTGTCCAATTAGGGTTTTTAACTAATCTTGTGCATCCAATAAGTTCATTTGTGTCATTGGATGATCAATTAGGTCATTTTCGTCCTCCCTAGGCATATTCTTGTACAACTATGGTTTTTAACCAATCTTGTGCATCCAATAAGTTCATTTGTGTCATTGGATGATCAATTAGGTCATTTTCGTCCTCCCTAGGCATATTCTTGTCCAACTAGGGTTTTTAACCAATCTTGTGCATCCAATAGGTCTGTTTGTGTCATTGGATGATCAATTAGGTCATTTTCGTCCTCCCTAGGCTTATTCTTGTCCAATTAGGGTTTTTAACCAATCTTGTGCATCCAATAAGTGTGTTTGTGTCATTGGATGATCAATTAGGTCATTTTCATCCTCCCTAGGCATATTCTTGTCCAATTAGGGTTTTTAACCAATCTTGTGCATCCAATAGGTGTGTTTGTGTCATTGGATGATCAATTAGGTCAGTTTCGTCCTCCCTAGGCTTATTCTTGTCCAATTAGGGTTTTTAACCAATCTTGTGCATCCAATAGGTGTGTTTGTGTCATTGGATGATCAATTAGGTCATTTTCGTCCTCCCTAGGCTTATTCTTCTCCAATTAGGGTTTTTAACCAATCTTGTGCATCTAATAGGTGTGTTTGTGTCATTGGATGATCATATAGGTCATTTACGTCCTCCCTAGGCATATTCTTGTCCAATTAGGGTTTTTAACCAATCTTGTGCATCCAATAGGTGTGTTTGTGTCATTGGATGATCAATTAGGTTATTTTCGTCCTCCCTAGGCTTATTCTTGTCCAATTAGGGTTTTTAACCAATCTTGTGCATCCAATAGGTGTGTTTGTGTCATTGGATGATCAATTAGGTCATTTTCGTCATCCCTAGGCTTATTCTTGCCCAATTAGGGCTTTTAACCAATCTTGTGCATCCAATAGGTGTGTTTGTGTCATTGGATGATCAATTAGGTTATTTTCGTCCTCCCTAGGCTTATTCTTGTCCAATTAGGGTTTTTAACTAATCTTGTGCATCCAATAAGTTCATTTGTGTCATTGGATGATCAATTAGGTCATTTTCGTCCTCCCTTGGCATATTCTTGTCCAATTAGGGTTTTTAACCAATCTTGTGCATCCAATAAGTTGAGTTGTGTCATTGGATTAACATTTAGGTCATTTAGGTCATTTTCGTCCTCCCTAGGCATATTCTGGTCCAATTAGGGTTTTTAACCAATCTTGTGCATCCAACAGGTGTGTTTGTGTCATTGGATGATCAATTAGGTCATTTTCGTCCTCCCTAAGCATATTCTTGTCCAATTAGGGTTTTTAACAAATGTTGTGCATCCAATTGGTGTGTTTGTGTCATTGGATAATCAATTAGGTCATTTTCGTCATCCATAGGCTTATTCTTGTCCAATTAGGGTTTTTAACCAATCTTGTGCATCCAATAAGTTGAGTTGTGTCGTTGGATTAACATTTAGGTCATTTTCGTCCTCCCTAGGCTTATTCTTGTCCAATTAGGGTTTTTAACCAATCTTGTGCATCCAATAGGTGTGTTTGTGTCATTGGATGATCAATTAGGTCATTTTCGTCCTCCCTAGGCTTATTCTTGCCCAATTAGGGTTTTTAACCAATCTTGTGCATCCAATAAGTTGAGTTGTATCATTGGATTAACATTTAGGTCATTTTCGTCCTCCCTAGGCTTATTTTGTCCAATTAGGGTTTTTAACAAATCTTGTGCATTCAATAAGTTCATTTGTGTCATTGGATTAACATTTAGGTCATTTTCGTCCTCCGTAGACATATTCTTGTCCAATTAGAGTTTTAGACCAATCTTGTGCATCCAATAGGTGTGTTTGTGTCATTGGATGATCAATTTAGGTCATTTTCGTCCTCCCTAGGCTTATTTTGTCCGATTAGGGTTTTTAACCAATCTTGTGCATCCAATAAGTTCATTTGTGTCATTGGATTAACATTTAGGTCATTTTCGTCCTCCCTAGGCATATTCTTGTCCAATTAGAGTTTTAGACCAATCTTGTGCATCCAATAGGTGTGTTTGTGTCATTGGATGATCAATTAGGTGATTTTCGTCCTCCCTAGGCTTATTCTTGTCCAATTAGGGTTTTTAACTAATCTTGTGCATCCAATAAGTTCATTTGTGTCATTGGATGATCAATTAGGTCATTTTCGTCCTCCCTTGGCATATTCTTGTCCAATTAGGGTTTTTAACCAATCTTGTGCATCCAATAAGTTGAGTTGTGTCATTGGGTTAACATTTAGGTCATTTTCGTCCTCCCTAGGCATATTCTGGTCCAATTAGGGTTTTTAACCAATCTTGTGCATCCAACAGGTGTGTTTGTGTCATTGGATGATCAATTAGGTCATTTTCGTCCTCCCTAAGCATATTCTTGTCCAATTAGGGTTTTTAACAAATGTTGTGCATCCAATTGGTGTGTTTGTATCATTGGATGATCAATTAGGTCATTTTCGTCATCCCTAGGCTTATTCTTGTCCAATTAGGGTTTTTAACCAATCTTGTGCATCCAATAAGTTGAGTTGTGTCGTTGGATTAACATTTAGGTCATTTTCGTCCTCCCTAGGCTTATTCTTGTCCAATTAGGGTTTTTAACCAATCTTGTGCATCCAATAGGTGTGTTTGTGTCATTGGATGATCAATTAGGTCATTTTCGTCCTCCCTAGGCTTATTCTTGCCCAATTAGGGTTTTTAACCAATGTTGTGCATCCAATAAGTTGAGTTGTATCATTGGATTAACATTTAGGTCATTTTCGTCCTCCCTAGGCTTATTTTGTCCAATTAGGGTTTTTAACCAATCTTGTGCATTCAATAAGTTCATTTGTGTCATTGGATTAACATTTAGGTCATTTTCGTCCTCCCTAGACATATTCTTGTCCAATTAGAGTTTTAGACCAATCTTGTGCATCCAATAGGTGTGTTTGTGTCATTAGATGATCAATTAGGTCATTTTCGTCCTCCCTAATCTTATTCTTGTCCAATTAGGGTTTTTAACCAATCTTGTGCATCTAATAGGTGTGTTTGTGTCATTGGATGATAAATTACGTCATTTTCGTCCTCCCTAGGCTTATTCATGTCCAATTAAGGTTTTTAACCAATCTTGTGCATCCGATAAGTTTGTTTGTGTCATTGAATTAATATTTAGGTCATTTTCGTTCTCCCTAGGCATATTCTTGTCCAATTAGGGTTTTTAACCAATCTTGTGCATCCAATAAGTTGAGTTGTGTCATTGGATTAACATTTAGGTCATTTTCGTCCTCCCTAGGCTTATTCTTGTCCAATTAGGGTTTTTAACCAATCTTGTGCATCCAGTAGGTGAGTTTGTGTCATTGGATGATCAATTAGGTCATTTTCGTCCTCCCTAGGCTTATTCTTGTCCAATTAGGGTTTTTAACCAATCTTGTGCATCCAATAGGTGTGTTTGTGTCATTGGATGATCAATTAGGTCATTTTCGTCCTCCCTAGGCTTATTCTTGTCCAATTAGGGTTTTTAACCAATCTTGTGCATCCAATAGGTGTGTTTGTGTCATTGGATGATCAATAAGGTCATTTTCGCCCTCCCTAAGCTTATTCTTGTCCAATTAGGGTTTTTAACCAATCTTGTGCATCCAATAAGTTCATTTGTGTCATTGGATGATCAATTAGGTCATTTTCGTCCTCCCTAGGCATATTCTTGTCCAACTAGGGTTTTAAACCAATCTGTTGCATCCAATAGGTGTGTTTGTGTCTTTGGATGATCAATTAGGTCATTTTCGTCCTCCCTATGCTTATTCTTGTCCAATTAGCGTTTTTAACCTATCTTGTGCATCCAATAGGTGTGTTTGTGTCATTGGTTAATCAATTTGGTCATTTTCGTCCTCCCTAGGCTTATTCTTGTCCAATTAGGGTTTTTAACCAATCTTGTGCATCCAATAGGTGTGTTTGTGTCATTGGATGATCAATTAGGTCATTTTCGTCCTCCCTAGGCTTATTCTTGTCCAATTAGGGTTTTTAACCAATCTTGTGCATCCAATAGGTGTGTTTGTGTCATTGGATGATCAATTAGGTCATTTTCGTCCTCCCTAGGCTTATTCTTGTCCAATTAGGGTTTTTAACAAATCTTGTGCATCCAATAAGTTCATTAGTGTCATTGGATGATCAAATAGGTCATTTTCGTCCTCCCTAGGCATATTCTTGTCCAATTAGGGTTTTTAACTAATCTTGTGCATCCAATAGGTGTGTTTGTGTCATTGGATGATCAATTAGGTCATTTTCGTCCTCCCTAGGCATATTCTTGTCCAATTAGGAATTTTAACCAATCTTGTGCATCCAATAGGTGTGTTTGTGTCATTGGATGATCAATTAGGTCATTTTCGTCCTCCCTAGGCATATTCTTGTCCAATTAGGGTTTTTAACCAATCTTGTGCATCCAATAGGTGTGTTTGTGTCATTGGATGATCAATTAGGTCATTTTCGTCCTCCCTAGGCTTATTCTTGTCCAATTAGGGTTTTTAACCAATCTTGTGCATCCAATAAGTTGAGTTGTGTCATTGGATTAACATTTAGGTCATTTTCGTCCTCCCTAGGCTTATTCTTGTCGAATTAGGGTTTTTAACCAATCTTGTGCATCCAATAGGTGTGTTTTCTTCATTGGATGATCAATTAGGTCATTTTCGTCCTCCATAGGCTTATTCTTGTCCAATTAGGGTTTTTAACCAAACTTGTGCATCCAATAAGTTGAGTTGTGTCATTGGATTAACATTTAGGTCATTTTCGTCCTCCCTAGGCTTATTCTTGTCCAATTAGGGTTTTTAACCAATCTTGTGCATTCAATAAGTTCATTTGTGTCATTGGATTAACATTTAGGTCATTTTCGTCCTCCCTAGGCATATTCTTGTCCAATTAGGGTTTTTAACCAATCTTGTGCATCCAATAGGTGTGTTTATGTCATTGGATGATCAATTAGGTCATTTTCGTCCTCCCTAAGTATATTCTTGTCCAATTAGGGTTTTTAACCAATCTTGTGCATCCAATAGGTGTGTTTGTGTCATTGGATGATCAATTAGGTCATTGTCGTCCTCCATAGGCTTATTCTTGTCCAATTAGGGTTTTTAACCAATCTTGTGCATCCAATAAGTTGAGTTGTGTCATTGGATTAACATTTAGGTCATTTTCGTCCTCCCTAGGCTTATTCTTGTCCAATTAGGGTTTTTAACCAATCTTGTGCATTCAATAAGTTCATTTGTGTCATTGGATTAACATTTAGGTCATTTTCGTCCTCCCTAGGCATATTCTTGTCCAATTAGGGTTTTTCACCAATCTTGTGCATCCAATAAGTTCATTTGTGTCATTGGATTAACATTTAGGTCATTTTCGTCCTCCCTAGGCATATTCTTGTCCAATTAGGGTTTTTAACCAATCTTGTGCATCCAATAGGTGTGTTTGTGTCATTGGATGATCAATTAGGCCATTTGCGTCCTCCCTAGGCATATTCTTGTCCAATTAGGGTTTTTAACCAATCTTGTGCATCCAATAGGTGTGTTTGTGTCATTGGATGATCAATTAGGTCATTTTCGTCCTCCCTAGGCTTATTCTTGTCCAATTAGGGTTTTTAACCAATCTTGTGCATCCAATAAGTTGAGTTGTGTCATTGGATTAACATTTAGGTCATTTTCGTCCTCCCTAGGCTTATTCTTGTCCAATTAGGGTTTTTAACCAATCTTGTGCATCCAATAGGTGTGTTTGTGTCATTGGATGATCAATTAGGTCATTTTCGCCCTCCATAGGCTTATTCTTGTCCAATTAGGGTTTTTAACCAATCTTTTGCATCCAATAAGTTGAGTTGTGTCATTGGATTAACATTTAGGTCATTTTCGTCCTCCCTAGGCTTATTCTTGTCCAATTAGGGTTTTTAACCAATCTTGTGCATCCAATAAGTTCATTTGTGTCATTGGATTAACATTTAGGTCATTTTCGTCCTCCCTAGGCATATTCTTGTCCAATTAGAGTTTTAGACCAATCTTGTGCATCCAATAGGTGTGTTTGTGTCATTGGATTAACATTTAGGTCATTTTCGTCCTCCCTAGGCATATTCTTGTCCAATTAGAGTTTTAGACCAATCTTGTGCATCCAATAGGTGTGTTTGTGTCATTGGATGATCAATTAGGATATTTTCATCCTCCCTAGGCTTATTCTTGTCCAATTAGGATTTTTAACTAATCTTGTGCATCCAATAAGTTCATTTGTGTCATTGGATGATCAATTAGGTCATTTTCGTCCTCCCTAGGCATATTCTTGTCCAATTAGGGTTTTTAACCAATCTTGTGCATCCAATAGGTGTGTTTGTGTCATTGGATGATCAATTAGTTCATTTTCGTCCTCCCTAGGCTTATTCTTGTCCAATTAGGGTTTTTAACCGATCTTGTGCATCCAATAGGTGTGTTTGTGTCATTGGATGATCAATTAGGTCATTTTCGTCATCCTTAGGCATATTCTTGTCCAATTAGGGTTTTTAACCAATCTTGTGCATCCGATAAGTTAGTTTGTGTCATTGAATTAATATTTAGGTCATTTTCGTCCTCCCTAGGCATATTCTTGTCCAATTAGGGTTTTTAACCAATCTTGTGCATCCAATAGGTGTGTTTGTGTCATTGGATGATCAATTAGGTCATTTTCGTCCTCCCTAGGCTTATTCTTGTCCAATTAGGGTTTTTAACCAATCTTGTGCATCCAATTGGTGTGTTTGTGTCATTGGATGATCAATTAGGTTATTTTCGTCCTTCCTAGGCTTATTCTTGTCCAATTAGGGTTTTTAACCAATCTTGTGCATCCAATAAGTTGAGTTGTGTCATTGGATTAACATTTAGGTCATTTTCGTCCTCCCTAGGCTTATTCTTGTCCAATTAGGGTTTTTAACCAATCTTGTGCATCCAATAGGTGTGTTTGTGTCATTGGATGATCAATTAGGTCATTTTCGTCCTCCATAGGCTTATTCTTGTCCAATTAGGGTTTTTAACCAATCTTGCGCATCCAATAAGTTGAGTTGTGTCATTGGATTAACATTTAGGTCATTTTCGTCCTCCCTAGCCTAATTCTTGTCCAATTAGGGTTTTTAACCAATCTTGTGCATCCAATAAGTTCATTTGTGTCATTGGATTAACATTTAGGTCATTTTCATCCTCCCTAGGCATATTCTTGTCCAATTAGGGTTTTTAACCAATCTTGTGCATCCAATAGGTGTGTTTGTGTCATTGGATGATCAATTAGGTCAGTTTCGTCCTCCCTAGGCTTATTCTTGTCCAATTAGGGTTTTTAACCAATCTTGTGCATCCAATAAGTTCATTTGTGTCATTGGATTAACATTTAGGTCATATCCGTCCTCCCTAGGCATATTCTTGTCCAATTAGGGTTTTTAACCAATCTTGTGCGTCCAATAAGTTCATTTGTGTTATTGGATTAACATTTAGGTCATATTCGTCCTCCTTAGGCATATTCTTGTCCAATTAGGGTTTTTAACCAATCTTGTGCATCCAATAGGTGTGTTTGTGTCATTGGATGATCAATTAGGTCATTTTCGTCCTCCCTAGGCTTATTCTTGTCCAATTAGGGTTTTTAACCAATCTTGTGCATCCAATAGGTGTGTTTGTGTCATTGGATGATCAATTAGGTCATTTTCGTCCTCCCTAGGCTTATTCTTGTCCAATTAGCGTTTTTAATCAATCTTGTGCATCCAATAGGTGTGTTTGTGTCATTGGATGATCAATTAGGTCATTTTCGTCCTCCCTAGGCTTATTCTTGTCCAATTAGGGTTTTTAACCAATCTTGTGCATCCAATAAGTTGAGTTGTGTCATTGGATTAACATTTAGGTCATTTTCGTCCTCCCTAGGCTTATTCTTTTCCAATTAGGGTTTTTAACAAATCTTGTGCATCCAATAGGTGTGTTTGTGTCATTGGATGATCAATTAGGTCATTTTCGTCCTCCCTAGGCTTATTCTTGTCCAATTAGGGTTTTTAACCAATCTTGTGCATCCAATAGGTGTGTTTGTGTCATTGGATGATCAATTAGGTCATTTTCGTCCTCCCTAGGCATATTCTTGTCCAAATTCGGGTTTTTAACCAATCTTGTGCATCCAATAGGTGTGTTTGGTTCATTGGATGATCAATTAGGTCATTTTCATCCTCCCTAGGCATATTCTTGTCCAATTAGGGTTTTTAATCAATCTTGTTCATCCAATAGGTGTGTTTGTGTCATTGGATGATCAATTAGGTCATTTTCGTCCTCCCTAGGCTTATTCTTGTCCAATTAGGGTTTTTAACCAATCTTGTGCATCCAATAGGTGTGTTTGTGTCATTGGATGATCAATTAGGTCATTTTCGTCCTCCCTAGGCAAATTCTTGTCCAATTAGGGTTTTTAACCAATCTTGTGCATCCAATAACTTTGTTTGTGTCATTGAATTAATATTTAGGTCATTTTCGTCTTCCCTAGGCATATTCTTGTCCAATTAGGGTATTTAACCAATCTTGTGCATCCAATAGGAGTGTTTGTGTCATTGGATGATCAATTAGGTCATTTTCGTCCTCCCTAGGCTTATTCTTGTCCAATTAGGGTTTTTAACCAATCTTGTGCATCCAATAAGTTCATTTGTGTCATTGGATGATCAATTAGGTCATTTTCGTCCTCCCTAGGCATATTCTTGTCCAACTAGGGTTTTTAACCAATCTTGTGCTTCCAATAGGTGTGTTTGTGTCATTGGATGATCAATTAGGTCATTTTCATCCTACCTAGACTTATTCTTGTCAAATTAGGGTTTTTAATCAATCTTGTGCATCCAATAACTTTGTTTGTGTCATTGAATTAATATTTAGGTCATTTTTGTCCTCCCAAGGCATATTCTTGTCCAATTAGGGTTTTTAACTAATCTTGTGCATCCAATAGGTGTGTTTGTGTCATTGGATGATCAATTAGGTTATTTTCGTCCTTCTTAGGCTTACTCTTGTCCAATTAGGGTTTTTAACCAATGTTGTGCATCCCATAAGTTCATTTGTGTCATTGGATTAACATTTAGGTCATTTTCGTCCTCCTTAGACATATTCTTGTCCAATTAGGGTTTTTAACCAATCTTGTGCATCCAATAACTTTGTTTGTGTCATTGAATTAATATTTAGGTCATTTTCATCCTCCCTAGGCATATTCTTGTCCAATTAGGGTTTTTAACCAATCTTGTGCATCCAATAGGTGTGTTTGTGTCATTGGATGATCAATTAGGTCATTTTCGTGCTCCCTAGGCATATTCTTGTCCAATTAGGGTTTTTAACCAATCTTGTGCATCCAATAGGTGTGTTTGTGTCATTGGATGATCAATTAGGTCATTTTCGTCCTCCCTAGGCTTATTCTTGTCCAATTAGGGTTTTTAACCAATCTTGTGCATCCAATAGGTGTGTTTGTGTCATTGGATGATCAATTAGGTTATTTTCGTCCTTCCTAGGCTTACTCTTATCCAATTAGGGTTTTTAACCAATGTTGTGCATCCAATAAGTTCATTTGTGTCATTGGATTAACATTTAGGTCATTTTAGTCCTCCCTAGGAATATTCTTGTCCAATTAGGGTTTTTAACCAATCTTGTGCATCCAATAACTTTGTTTGTGTCATTGAATTAATATTTAAGTCATTTTCGTCCTCCCTAGGCATATTCTTGTCCAATTAGGGTTTTTAACCAATCTTGTGCATCCAATAGGTGTGTTTGTGTCATTGGATGATCAATTAGGTCATTTTCGTCCTCCCTAGGCTTATTCTTGTCCAATTAGGGTTTTTAACAAATCTTGTGCATCCAATAAGTTCATTTGTGTCATTGGATGATCAATTAGGTCATTTCCGTCCTTTCTATGCTTATTCTTGTCCAATTAGGGTTTTTAACCAATCTTGTGCATCCAATAAGTTCATTTGTGTCATTGGATGATCAATTAGGTCATTTTCGTCCTCCCTAGGCATATTCTTGTCCAACTAGGGTTTTTAACCAATCTTGTGCTTCCAATAGGTGTGTTTGTGTCATTGAATGATCAATTAGGTCATTTTCGTCCTCCCGAGGCTTATTCTTGTCCAATTAGGGTTTTTAACAAATCTTGTGCATCCAATAAGTTCATTTGTGTCATTGGATGATCAATTAGGTCATTTTCGTCCTCCCTAGACTTATTCTTGTCAAATTAGGGTTTTTAACCAATCTTGTGCATCCAATAACTTTGTTTGTGTCATTGAATTAATATTTAAGTCATTTTCGTCCTCCCTAGGCATATTCTTGTCCAATTAGGGTTTTTAACCAATCTTGTGCATCCAATAGGTATGTTTGTGTCATTGGATGATCAATTAGGTCATTTTTGTCCTCCCTAGGCTTATTCTTGTCCAATTAGGGTTTTTAACCAATCTTGTGCATCCAATAGGTGTGTTTGTGTCATTGGATGATCAATTAGGTCATTTTCGTCCTCCCTAGGCTTATTCTTGTCCAATTAGGGTTTTTAACCAATCTTGTGCATCCAATAACTTTGATTGTGTCATTGAATTAATATTTAGGTTATTTTCGTCCTCCCAAGGCATATTCTTGTCCAATTAGGGTTTTTAACCAATCTTGTGCATCCAATAGGTGTGTTTGTGTCATTGGATGATCAATTAGGTCATTTTCGTCCTCCCTAGGCTTATTCTTGTCCACTTAGGGTTTTTAACCAATCTTGTGCATCCAGTAGGTGTGTTTGTGTCATTGGATGATCAATTAGGTGATTTTCGTCCTCCCTAGGCATATTCTTGTCCATTTAGGGTTTTTAACCAATCTTGTGCATCCAATAGGTGTGTTTGTGTCATTGGATGATCAATTAGGTCATTTTCGTCATCCCTAGGCATATTCTTGTCCAATTAGGGTTTTTAACGAATCTTGTGCATCCAATAGGTGTGTTTGTGTCATTGGATGATCAATTAGTTTATTTTCGTCCACCCTAAGCTTATTCTTGTCCAATTAGGGTTTTTAACCAATCTTGTGCATCCAATAAGTTGAGTTGTGTCATTGGATTAACATTTAGGTCATTTTCGTCCTCCCTAGGCTTATTCTTGTCCAATTAGGGTTTTTAACCAATCTTGTGCATCCAATAGGTGTGTTTGTGTCATTGGATGATCAATTAGGTCATTTTCGTCCTCCCTAGGCTTATTCTTGCCCAATTAGGGTTTTTAACCAATCTTTTGCATCCAATAAGTTGAGTTGTGTCATTGGATTAACATTTAGGTCATTTTCGTCCTCCCTAGGCTTATTTTGTCCAATTAGGGTTTTTAACCAATCTTGTGCATCCAATAAGTGTGTTTGTGTCATTGGATGATCAATTAGGTCATTTTCGTCCTCCCTAGGCTTATTCTTGTCCAATTAGGGTTTTTAACCAATCTTGTGCATCCAATAATTTGAGTTGTGTCATTGGATTAACATTTAGGTCATTTTCGTCCTCCCTAGGCTTATTTTGTCCGATTAGGGTTTTTAACCAATCTTGTGCATCCAATAAGTTCATTTGTGTCATTGGATTAACATTTAGGTCATTTTCGTCCTCCCTAGGCATATTCTTGTCCAATTAGAGTTTTAGACCAATCTTGTGCATCCAATAGGTGTGTTTGTGTCATTGGATGATCAATTAGGTGATTTTCGTCCTCCCTAGACTTATTCTTGTCCAATTAGGGTTTTTAACTAATCTTGTGCATCCAATAAGTTCATTTGTGTCATTGGATGATCAATTAGGTCATTTTCGTCCTCCCTTGGCATATTCTTGTCCAATTAGGGTTTTTAACCAATCTTGTGCATCCAATAAGTTGAGTTGTGTCATTGGATTAACATTTAGGTCATTTTCGTCCTCCCTAGGCATATTCTGGTCCAATTAGGGTTTTTAACCAATCTTGTGCATCCAACAGGTGTGTTTTTGTCATTGGATGATCAATTAGGTCATTTTCGTCCTCCCTAAGCATATTCTTCTCCAATTAGGGTTTTTAACAAATGTTGTGCATCCAATTGGTGTGTTTGTGTCATTGGATGATCAATTAGGTCATTTTCGTCATCCCTAGGCTTATTCTTGTCCAATTAGGGTTTTTAAACAATCTTGTGCATCCAATAAGTTGAGTTGTGTCGTTGGATTAACATTTAGGTCATTTTCGTCCTCCCTAGGCTTATTCTTGTCCAATTAGGGTTTTTAACCAATCTTGTGCATCCAATAGGTGTGTTTGTGTCATTGGATGATCAATTAGGTCATTTTCGTGCTCCCTAGGCTTATTCTTGCCCAATTAGGGTTTTTAACCAATCTTGTGCATCCAATAAGTTGAGTTGTGTCATTGGATTAACATTTAGGTCATTTTCGTCCTCCCTAGGCTTATTTTGTCCAATTAGGGTTTTTAACTAATCTTGTACATCCAATAAGTTCATTTGTGTCATTGGATGATCAATTAGGTCATTTTCGTCCTCCCTTGGCATATTCTTGTCCAATTAGGGTTTTTAACCAATCTTGTGCATCCAATAAGTTGAGTTGTGTCATTGGATTAACATTTAGGTCATTTTCGTCCTCCATAGGCATATTCTGGTCCAATTAGGGTTTTTAACCAATCTTGTGCATCCAACAGGTGTGTTTTTGTCATTGGATGATCAATTAGGTCATTTTCGTCCTCCCTAAGCATATTCTTGTCCAATTAGGGTTTTTAACAAATGTTGTGCATCCAATTGGTGTGTTTGTGTCATTGGATGATCAATTAGGTCATTTTCGTCATCCCTAGGCTTATTCTTGTCCAATTAGGGT
This sequence comes from Cicer pinnatifidum, assembly GCA_037974775.1. NCBI lineage: Eukaryota > Viridiplantae > Streptophyta > Magnoliopsida > Fabales > Fabaceae > Cicer > Cicer pinnatifidum. The sequence continues at coordinate 31,232 of JBBPBR010001132.1, read as the reverse complement.
TTTTAACCAATCTTGTGCATCCAATAAGTTGAGTTGTGTCGTTGGATTAACATTTAGGTCATTTTCGTCCTCCGTAGGCTTATTCTTGTCCAATTAGGGTTTTTAACCAATCTTGTGCATCCAATAGGTGTGTTTGTGTCATTGGATGATCAATTAGGTCATTTTAGTCCGCCCTAGGCATATTCTTGTCCAATTAGGGTTTTTAACCAATCTTGTGCATCCAATAGGTGTGTTTGTGTCATTGGATGATCAATTAGGTCATTTTCGTCCTCCCTAGGCTTATACTTGTCCAATTAGGGTTTTTAACCAATCTTGTGCATCCAATAGGTGTGTTTGTGTCATTGGATGATCAATTAGGTCATTTTCGTCCTCCCTAGGCTTATTCTTGTCCAATTAGGGTTTTTAACCAATCTTGTGCATCCAATAGGTGTGTTTGTGTCATTGGATGATCAATTAGGTCATTTTCGTCCTCCCTAGGCTTATTCTTGTCCAATTAGGGTTTTTAACCAATCTTGTGCATCCAATAGGTGTGTTTGTGTCATTGGATGATCAATTTGCTCATTTTCGTCCTCCCTAGGCTTATTCTTGTCCAATTAGGGTTTTTAACCAATCTTGTGCATCCAATAAGTTTGTTTGTGTCATTGAATTAATATTTAGTTCATTTTCGTCCTCCCTAGGCATCATCTTGTCCAATTAGGGTTTTTAACCAATCTTGTGCATCCAATAGGTGTGTTTGTGTCATTGGATGATCAATTAGGTCATTTTCGTCCTCCCTAGGCTTATTCTTGTCCAATTAGGGTTTTTAACCAATCTTGTGCATCCAATAGGTGTGTTTGTGTCATTGGATGATCAATTAGGTCATTTTCGTTCTCCCTAGGCTTATTCTTGTCCAATTAGGGTTTTTGACCAATCTTGTGCATCCAATAAGTTTGTTTGTGGCATTGAATTAATATTTAGGTCACTTTCGTCCTCCAGAGGCATATTCTTGTCCAATTAGGGTTTTTAACCAATCTTGTGCATCCAGTAGTTTTGTTTGTGTCATTGGATGATCAATTAGGTCATTTTCGTCCTCCCTAGGCTTAGTCTTTTCCAATTAGGGTTTTTAACCAATCTTGTGCATCCAAAAGGTGTGTTTGTGTCATTGGATGATCAATTAGGTCATTTTCGTCCTCCCTAGGCTTATTCTTGTCCAATTAGGGTTTTTAACCAATCTTGTGCATCCAATAGGTGTGTTTGTGTCATTGGATGATCAATTAGGTCATTTTCGTCCTCCCTAGGCTTATTCTTGTCCAATTAGGGTTTTTAACCAATCTTGTGCATCCAATAGGTGTGTTTGTGTCATTGGATGATCAATTAGGTCATTTTCGTCCTTTCTATGCTTATTTTTGTCCAATTAGGGTTTTTAAGCAATCTTGTGCATCCAATAAGTTCATTTGTGTCATTGGATGATCAATTAGGTCATTTTCGTCCTCCCTAGGCATATTCTTGTCCAACTAGGGTTTCTAACCAATCTTGTGCTTCCAATAGATGTGTTTGTGTCATTGGATGATCAATTAGGTCATTTTCGTCCTCCCTAGGCTTATTCTTGTCCAATTAGGGTTTTTAACCAATCTTGTGCATCCAATAGGTGTGTTTGTGTCATTGGATGATCAATTAGGTCATTTTCGTCCTCCCTAGGCTTATTCTTGTCCAATTAGGGTTTTTAACCAATCTTGTGCATCCAATAGGTGTGTTTGTGTCATTGGATGATCAATTAGGTCATTTTCGTCCTCCCTAGGCTTATTCTTGTCCAATTAGGGTTTTTAACCAATCTTGTGCATCCAATAAGTTCATTTGTGTCATTGGATGATCAATTAGGTCATTTTCGTCCTTCCTAGGCATAATCTTGTCCAACTAGGGTTTTAAACAAATCTTGTGCATCCAATAGGTGTGTTTGTGTCATTGGATGATCAATTAGGTCATTTTCGTCCTCCCTAGGCTTATTCTTGTCCAATTAGGGTTTTTAACCAATCTTGTGCATCCAATAGGTGTGTTTGTGTCATTGGATGATCAATTAGGTCATTTTCGTCCTCCCTAGGCTTATTCTTGTCCAATTAGGGTTTTTAACCAATCTTGTGCATCCAATAAGTTCATTTGTGTCATTGGATGATCAATTAGGTCATTTTCGTCCTTACTAGGCATATTCTTGTCCAACTAGGGTTTTAAACCAATCTTGTGCATCCAATAGGTGTGTTTGTGTCATTGGATGATCAATTAGGTCATTTTCGTACTCCATAAGCTTATTCTTGTCCAATTAGGGTTTTTAACCAATCTTGTGCATCCAATAGGTGTGTTTGTGTCATTGGATGATCAATTAGGTCATTTTCGTCCTCCCTAGGCTTATTCTTGTCCAATTAGGGTTTTTAACCAATCTTGTGCATCCAATAAGTTCATTTGTGTCATTGGGTGATCAATTAGGTCATTTTCGTCCTCCCTAGGCATATTCTTGTCTAACTAGGGTTTTTAACCAATCTTGTGCATCCAATAGGTGTGTTTGTGTCATTGGATGATCAATTAGGTCATTTTCGTCCTCCCTAGGCTTATTCTTGTCCAATTAGGGTTTTTAACCAATCTTGTGCATCCAATAGGTGTGTTTGTGTCATTGGATGATCAATTAGGTCATTTTCGTCCTCCCTAGGCTTATTCTTGTCCAATTAGGGTTTTTAACCAATCTTGTGCATCAAATAAGTTTGTTTTTGTCATTGAATTATTATTTAGGTCATTTTCGTCCTCCCTAGGCATATTCTTGTCCAATTAGGCTTTTTAACCAATCTTGTGCTTCCAATAGGTGTGTTTGTGTCATTGGATGATCAATTAGGTCATTTTCGTCCTCCCTAGGCTAATTCTTGTCCAATTAGGGTTTTTAACCAATCTTGTGCATCCAATAGGTGTGTTTGTGTCATTGGATGATCAATTAGGTAATTTTCGTCCTCCCTAGGCTTATTCTTGTCCAATTAGGGTTTTTAACCAATCATGTGCATCAAATAAGTTCATTAGTGTCATTGGATGATCAATTAGGTCATTTTCGTCCTCCCTAGGCATGTTCTTGTCCAACTAGGGTTTTTAACCAATCTTGTGCATCCAATAGGTGTGTTTGTGTCATTGGATGATCAATTAGGTCATTTTCGTCCTCCCTAGGCTTATTCTTGTCCAATTAGGGTTTTTAACCAATCTTGTGCATCCAATAAGTTTGATTGTTTCATTGAATTAACATTTATGTCATTTTCGTCCTCCCTAGGCATATTCTTGTCCAATTAGGGTTTTTAACCAATCTTGTGCATCCAATAGGTGTGTTTGTGTCATTGGATGATCAATTAGGTCATTTTCGTCCTCCCTAGGCTTATTCTTGTCCAATTAGGGTTTTTAACCAATCTTGTGCATCCAATAGGTGTGTTTGTGTCATTGGATGATCAATTAGGTCATTTTCGTCCTCCCTAGGCTTATTCTTGTCCAATTAGGGTTTTTAACCAATCTTGTGCATCCAATAAGTTCATTTGTGTCATTGGATGATCAATTAGGTCATTTTTGTCCTCCCTAGGCTTATTCTTGTCCAATTAAGGTTTTTAACCAATCTTGTGCATCCAATAAATTTGTTTGTGTCATTGAATTAATATTTAGGTCATTTTCGTCCTCCCTAGGCATATTCTTCTCCAATTAGGGTTTTTAACCAATCTTGTGCATCCAATAAGTTTGTTTGTGTCATTGAATTCATATTTAGGTCATTTTCGTCCTCTCTAGGCATCATCTTGTCCAATTAGGGTTTTTAACCAATCTTTTGCATCCAATAGGTGTGTTTGTGTCATTGGATGATCAATTAGGTCATTTTCGTCCTCCCTAGTCTTATTCTTGTCCAATTAGGGTTTTTAACCAATCTTGTGCATCCAATAAGTGTGTTTGTGTCATTGGATGATCAATTAGGTCATTTTCGTCCTCCCTAGGCTTATTCTTGTCCAATTAGGGTTTTTAACCAATCTTGTGCATCCAATAAGTTCATTTGTGTCATTGGATTTACATTTAGGTCATTTTAGTCCTCCCTAGGCATATTCTTGTCCAATTAGGGTTTTTAACCAATCTTGTGCATCCAATAAGTGTGTTTGTGTCATTGGATGATCAATTAGGTCATTTTCGTCCTCCCTAGGCTTATTCTTGTCCAATTAGGGTTTTTAACCAATCTTGTGCATCCAATAAGTTCATTTGTGTCATTGGATTTACATTTAGGTCATTTTATTCCTCCCTAGGCATATTCTTGTCCAATTAGGGTTTTTAACCAATCTTGTGCATCCAATAGGTGTGTTTGTGTCATTGGATGATCAATTAGGTCATTTTCGTCCTCCCTAGGCATATTCTTGTCCAATTAGGGTTTTTAACCAATCTTGTGCATCCAATAAGTTTGTCTGTTTCATGGAATTAATATTTAGGTTATTTTTGTCCTCCCAAGGCATATTCTTGTCCAATTAGGGTTTTTAACGAATCTTGTGCATCCAATAGGTGTGTTTGTGTCATTGGATGATCAATTAGGTCATTTTCGTCCTCCCTAGGCTTATTCTTGTCCAATTAGGGTTTTTAACCAATCTTGTGCATCCAATAGGTGTGTTTGTGTCATTAGATGATCAATTAGGTCATTTTCGTCCTACCTAGGCATATTCTTGTCCAATTAGGGTTTTTAACCAATCTTGTGCATCCAATAGGTGTGTTTGTGTCATTGGATGATCAATTAGGTCATTTTCGTCCTCCCTAGGCTTATTCTTGTTCAATTAGGGTTTTTAACCAATCTTGTGCATCCAATAAGTTCATTTGTGTCATTGGATTAACATTTAGGTCATATCAGTCCTCCCTAGGCATATTCTTGTCCAATTAGGGTTTTTAACCAATCTTGTGCATCCAATAAGTTCATTTCTGTTATTGGATTAACATTTAGGTCATATTCGTCCTCCCTAGGCATATTCTTGTCCAATTAGGGTTTTTAACCAATCTTGTGCATCCAATAACTTTGTTTGTGTCATTGAATTAATATTTAGGTCATTTTCGTCCTGCCTAGGGATATTCTTGTCCAATTAGGGTTTTTAACCAATCTTGTGCATCCAATAGGTGTGTTTGTGTCATTGGATGATCAATTAGGTCATTTTCGTCCTCCCTAGGCTTATTCTTGTCCAATTAGGGTTTTTAACCAATCTTGTGCATCCAATAAGTTCATTTGTGTGATTGGATTAACATTTAGGTCATATCCGTCCTCCCTAGGCATATTCTTGTCCAATTAGGGTTTTTAACCAATTTTGTGCATCCAATAAGTTCATTTGTGTTATTGGATTAACATTTAGGTCATATTCGTCCTCCCTAGGCATATTCTTGTCCAATTAGGGTTTTTAACCAATCCTGTGCATCCAATAGGTGTGTTTGTGTCATTGGATGATCAATTAGGTCATTTTTGTCCTTCCTAAGCATATTCTTGTCCAATTAGGGTTTTTAACCAATCTTGTGCATCCAATAGGTGTGTTTGTGTCATTGGATGATCAATTAGGTCATTTTCGTCCTCCCTAGGCTTATTCTTGTCCAATTAGGGTTTTTAACCAATCTTGTGCATCCAATAGGTGTGTTTGTGTCATTGGATGATCAATTAGGTCATTTTCGTCCTCCCTAGGCTTATTCTTGTCCAATTAGGGTTTTTAACCAATCTTGTGCATCCAATAGGTGTGTTTGTGTCATTGGGTGATCAATTAGGTCATATTCGTCCTCCCTAGGCATATTCTTGTCTAATTAGGGTTTTTAACCAATCTTGTGCATCCAATAGGTGTGTTTGTGTCATTGGATGATCAATTAGGTCATTTTCGTCCTCCCTAGGCATATTCTTGTCCAATTAGGGTTTTTAACCAATCTTGTGTATCCAATAGGTGTGTTTGTGGCATTGGATGATCAATTAGGTCATTTTCGTCCTCCCTAGGCTTATTCTTGTCCAATTAGGGTTTTTAACCAATCTTGTGCATCCAATAGGTGTGTTTGTGTCATTGGATGATCAATTAGGTCATTTTCGTCCTCCCTAGGCTTATTCTTGCCCAATTAAGGTTTTTAACCAATCTTGTGCATCCAATAAGTTCATGTGTGTCATTGGATTAACATTTAGGTCATTTACGTCCTCCCTAGGCATATTCTTGTCCAATTAGGGTTTTTAACCAATCTTGTGCTTCCAATAGGTGTGTTTGTGTTATTGGATGATCACTTAGGTCATTTTCGTCCTCACTAGGCTTATTCTTGTCCAATTAGGGTTTTTAACCAATCTTGTGCATCCAATAGGTGTGTTCGTGTCATTGGATGATCAATTAGGTCATTTTCGTCCTCCCTCGGCTTATTCTTGTCCAATTAGGGTTTTTAACAAATCTTGTGCATCCAATAAGTTCGTTTGTGTCATTGGATGATCAATTAGGTCATTTTCGTCCTCCCTAGGCATATTCTTGTCAAACTAGGGTTTTAAACCAATCTTGTGCATCCAATAGGTGTGTTTGTGTCATTGGATGATCAATTAGGTCATTTTCGTCCTCCCTAGGCTTATTCTTGTCCAATTAGGGTTTTTAACCAATCTTGTGCATCCAATAGGTGTGTTTGTGTCATTGGATGATCAATTAGGTCATTTTCGTACTCCCTAGGCTTATTCTTGTCCAATTAGAGTGTTTAACCAATCTTGTGCATCCAATAACTTTGATTGTGTCATTGAATTAATATTTAGGTCATTTTCGTCCTCCCTAGGCATATTCTTGTCCAATTAGGGTTTTTAACCAATCTTGTGCATCCAATAGGTGTGTTTGTGTCATTGGATGATCAATTAGGTCATTTTCGTCCTCCCTAGGCATATTCTTGTCCGATTAGGGTTTTTAACCAATCTTGTGCATCCAATAACTTTGTTTGTGTCATTGAATTAATATTTAGGTCATTTTCGTCCTCCCTAGGCATATTCTTGTCCAATTAGGGTTTTTAACCAATCTTGTTTATCCAATAGGTGTGTTTGTGGCATTGGATGATCAATTAGGTCATTTTTCGTCCTCCCTAGGCTTATTCTTGTCCAATTAGGGTTTTTAACCAATCTTGTGCATCCAATAAGTTCATTTGTGTCATTGGATTAACATTTAGGTCATTTTCGTCCTCCCTAGGCATATTCTTGTCCAATTAGGGTTTTTAACCAATCTTGTGCTTCCAATAGGTGTCTTTGTGTCATTGGATAATCGATTAGGTCAGTTTCTTCCTCCCTAGGCTTATTCTTGTCCAATTAGGGTTTTTAACCAATCTTGTGCATCCAATAAGTTTGTTTGTGTCATTGAATTAATATTTAGGTCATTTTCGTCCTCCCTAGGCATATTCTTGTCCAATTAGGGTTTTTTTAACCAATCTTGTGCATCCAATAGGTGTGTTTGTGTCATTGGATGATCAATTAGGTCATTTTCGTCTTCCCTAGGCATATTCTTGTCCAATTAGGGTTTTTAACCAATCTTGTGCATCCAATAAGTTAATTTGTGTCATTGGATTAATATTTAGGTCATTTTCGTACTCCCTAAGCTTATTCTTGTCCAATTAGGGTTTTTAACCAATCTTGTGCATCCAATAGGTGTGTTTGTGTCATTGGATGATCAATTAGGTCATTTTCGTCCTCCCTAGGCTTATTCTTGTCCAATTAGGGTTTTTAACCAATCTTGTGCATCCAATAAGTTGAGTTATGTCATCGGATTAACATTTAGGACATTTTCGTCGTCCCTAGGCTTATTCTTGTCCAATTAGGGTTTTTAACCAATCTTGTGCATCCAATAGGTGTGTTTGTGTCATTGGATGATCAATTAGGTCGTTTTCGTCCTCCCTAGGCTTATTCTTGTCCAATTAGGGTTTTTAACCAATCTTGTGCATCCAATAAGTTGAGTTGTTTCATTGGATTAACATTTAGGTCATTTTCGTCCCCCCTAGAATTATTCTTGTCCAATTAGGGTTTTTAACCAATCTTGTGTATCCAATAGGTGTGTTTGTGTCATTGGATGATCAATTAGGTCATTTTCGTCCTCCCTAGGCTTATTCTTGTCCAATTAGGGTTTTTAACCAATCTTGTGCATCCAATAGGTGTGTTTGTGTCATTGGATGATCAATTAGGTCATTTTCGTCCTCCCTAGGCTTATTCTTGTCCAATTAGGGTTTTTAACCAATCTTGTGCATCCAATAACTTTGTTTGTGTCATTGAATTAATATTTAGGTCATTTTCGTCCTCGCTAGGCATATTTTTGTCCAATTAGGGTTTTTAACAAATCTTGTTCATCCAATAGGTGTGTTTGTGTCATTTGATGATCAATTAGGTCATTTTCGTCCTCCCTAGGCTTTTTCTTGTCCAATTAGGGTTTTTAACCAATCTTGTGCATCCAATAAGTTTGTTTGTTTCATTGAATTAATATTTAGGTCATTTTCGTCCTCCCTAGGCATATTCTTGTCCAATTAGGGTTTTTAACCAATCTTGTGCATCCAATAGGTGTGTTTGTGTCATTGGATGATCAATTAGGTCATTTTCGTCCTCCCTAGGCTTATTCTTGTCCAATTAGGGTTTTTAACCAATCTTGTGCATCCAATAACTTTGTTTGTGTTATTGAATTAATATTTTGGTCATTTTCGTCCTCCCTAGGCATATTCTTGTCCAATTAGGGTTTTTAACCAATCTTGTGAATCCAATAGGTGTTTTTGTGTCATTGGATGATCAATTAGGTTATTTTCGTCCTTCCTAGGCTTATTCTTGTCCACTTAGGGTTTTTAACCAATCTTGTGCATCCAATAAGTTCATTTGTGTCATTGGATTAACATTTAGGTCATTTTCGTCCTCCCTAGGCATATTCTTGTCCAATTAGGGTTTTTAACCAATCTTGTGCATCCAATAGGTGTGTTTGTGTCATTGGATGATCAATTAGGTCATTTTCGTCCTTTCTATACTTATTCTTGTCCAATTAGGGTTTTTAACCAATCTTGTGCATCAAATAAGTTGAGTTGTGTCATTGGATTAACATTTAGGTCATTTTCGTTCTCCCTAGGCTTATTCTTGTCCAAATAGGGTTTTTAACCAATCTTGTGCATCCAATAACTTTGTTTGTGTCATTGAATTAATATTTAGGTGATTTTCGTCCTCCCTAGGCATATTCTTGTCCAATTAGGGTTTTTACCCAATCTTGTGCATCCAATAGGTGTGTTTGTGTCATTGGATGATCAATTAGGTCATTTTCGTCCTCCCTAGGCTTATTCTTGTCCAATTAGGGTTTTTAACCAATCTTGTGCATCCAATAGGTGTGTTTGTGTCATTGGATGATCAATTAGGTCATTTTCGTCCTTTCTATGCTTATTCTTGTCCAATTTGGGTTTTTATCCAATCTTGTGCATCCAATAGGTGTGTTTGTGTCATTGGATGATCAATTAGGTCATTTTCGTCCTCCCTAGGCTTATTCTTGTCCAATTAGGGTTTTTAACCAATCTTGTGCATCCAATAGGTGTGTTTGTGTCATTGGATGATCAATTAGGTCATTTTCGTCCTCCCTAGGCTTATTGTTGTCCAATTAGGATTTTAACCCAATCTTGTGCATCCAATAAGTTCATTTGTGTCATTGGATGATCAATTAGGTCATTTTCGTCCTCCCTAGGCATATTCTTGTCCAACTAGGGTTTTTAACCAATCTTGTGCATCCAATAGGTGTGTTTGTGTCATTGGATGATCAATTAGGTCATTTTCGTCCTTTCTATGCTTATTCTTGTTCAATTAGGGTTTTTAACCAATCTTGTGCATCCAATAGGTGTGTTTGTGTCATTGGATGATCAATTAGGTCATTTTCGTCCTCCCTAGGCTTATTCTTGTCCAATTAGGGTTTTTAACCAATCTTGTGCATCCAATAGGTGTGTTTGTGTCATTGGATGATCAATTAGGTCATTTTCGTCCTCCCTAGGCTTATTCATGTCCAATTAGGGTTTTAGACCAATCTTGTGCATCCAATAGGTGTGTTTGTGTCATTGGATGATCAATTAGGTCATTTTCGTCCTTCCTAGGCTTATTCTTGTCCAATTAGGGTTTTTAACTAATCTTGTGCATCCGATAAGTTTGTTTGTGTCATTGAATTAATATTTAGGTCATTTTCGTCCTCCCTAGGCATATTCTTGTCCAATTAGGGTTTTTAACCAATCTTGTGCATCCAATAGGTGTGTTTGTGTCATTGGATGATCAATTAGGTCATTTTCGTCCTCCCTAGGCTTATTCTTGTCCAATTAGGGTTTTTAACCAACCTTGTGCATCCAATAGGTGTGCTTGTGTCATTGGATGATCAATTAGGTCATTTTCGTCCTCCCTAGGCTTATTCTTGTCCAATTAGGGTTTTTAACCAATCTTGTGCATCCAATAGGTGTGTTTGTGTCATTGGATGATCAATTAGGTCATTTTCGTCCTCCCTAGGCTTATTCTTGTCCAATTAGGGTTTTTAACCAATCTTGTGCATCCAATAGGTGTGTTTGTGTCATTGGATGATCAATTAGGTCATTTTCGTCCTCCCTAGGCTTATTCTTGTCCAATTAGGGTTTTTAACCAATCATGTGCATCCGATAAGTTTGTTTGTGTCATTGAATTAATATTTAGGTCATTTTGGTCCACCCTAGGCATATTCTTGTCCAATTAGGGTTTTTAACCAATCTTGTGCATCCAATAGGTGTGTTTGTGTCATTGGATGATCAATTAAGTCATTTATGTCCTCCCTAGGCATATTCTTGTCCAATTAGGGTTTTTAACCAATTAGGTCATTTTCGTCCTCCCTAGGCTTATTCTTGTCCAATAAGGGTTTTTAATCAATTAGGTCATTTTCGTCCTCCCTAGGCATAATCTTGTCCAATTAGGGTTTTTAACCAATCTTGTGCATCCAATAGGTGTGTTTGTGTCATTGGATGATCAATTAGGTCATTTACGTCCTCCCTAGGCTTATTCTTGTCCAATTAGGGTTTTTAACCAATCTTGTGCATCCAATAACTTTGTTTGTGTCATTGGATGATCAATAATGTCATTTACGTCCTCCCTAGGCTTATTCTTGTACAATTAGGGTTTTTAACCAATCTTGTGCATCCAATAACTTTGTTTGTGTCATTAAATTAATATTTAGGTCATTTTCTTCCTCCCTAAGCATATTCTTGTCCAATTAGGGTTATTAACCAATCTTGTGCATCCAATAAGTTGAGTTGTGTCATTGGATTAACATTTAGGTCATTTTCGTCCTCCCTAGGCTTATTCTTGTCCAATTAGGGTTTTTAACCAATCTTGTGCATCCAATAAGTTGAGTTGTGTCGTTGGATTAACATTTAGGTCATTTTCGTCCTCCGTAGGCTTATTCTTGTCCAATTAGGGTTTTTAACCAATCTTGTGCATCCAATAGGTGTGTTTGTGTCATTGGATGATCAATTAGGTCATTTTAGTCCGCCCTAGGCATATTCTTGTCCAATTAGGGTTTTTAACCAATCTTGTGCATCCAATAGGTGTGTTTGTGTCATTGGATGATCAATTAGGTCATTTTCGTCCTCCCTAGGCTTATACTTGTCCAATTAGGGTTTTTAACCAATCTTGTGCATCCAATAGGTGTGTTTGTGTCATTGGATGATCAATTAGGTCATTTTCGTCCTCCCTAGGCTTATTCTTGTCCAATTAGGGTTTTTAACCAATCTTGTGCATCCAATAAATTGAGTTGTTTCAATGGATTAACATTTAGGTCATTTTCGTCCTCCCTAGGCTTATTCTTGTCCAATTAGGGTTTTTAACCAATCTTGTGCATCCAATAAGTTCATTTGTGTCATTGGATTAACATTTAGGTCATTTTCGTCCTCCCTAGGCATATTCTTGTCCAATTAGAGTTTTAGACCAATCTTGTGCATCCAATAGGTGTGTTTGTGTCATTGGATTATCAGTTAGGTTATTTTCGTCCTCCCTAGGCTTATTCTTGTCCAATTAGGGTTTTTAACCAATCTTGTGCATCCAATAAGTTCATTTGTGTCATTGGATGATCAATTAGGTCATTTTCGTCCTCCCTAGGCATATTCTTGTTCAATTAGGGTTTTTAACCAATCTTGTGCATCCAATAGGTGTGTTTGTGTCATTGGATGATCAATTAGGTTATTTTCGTCCTCCCTAGGCTTATTCTTGTCCAATTAGGGTTTTTAACCAATCTTGTGCATCCAATAGGTGTGTTTGTGTCATTGGATGATCAATTAGGTCATTTTCGTCAACCCTAGGCTTATTCTTGTCCAATTAGGGTTTTTAACCAATCTTGTGCATCCGATAAGTTTGTTTGTGTCATTGAATTAATATTTAGGTCATTTTCGTCCACCCTAGGCATATTCTTGTCCAATTTGGGTTTTTAACCAATCTTGTGCATCCAACAGGTGTGTTTGTGTCATTGGATGATCAATTAAGTCATTTATGTCCTCCCTAGGCATATTCTTGTCCAATTAGGGTTTTTAACCAATTAGGTCATTTTCGTCCTCCCTAGGCTTATTCTTGTCCAATAAGGGTTTTTAATCAATTAGGTCATTTTCGTCCTCCCTAGGCATAATCTTGTCCAATTAGGGTTTTTAACCAATCTTGTGCATCCAATAGGTGTGTTTGTGTCATTGGATGATCAATTAGGTCATTTACGTCCTCCCTAGGCTTATTCTTGTCCAATTAGGGTTTTTAACCAATCTTGTGCATCCAATAACTTTGTTTGTGTCATTGGATGATCAATAATGTCATTTACGTCCTCCCTAGGCTTATTCTTGTACAATTAGGGTTTTTAACCAATCTTGTGCATCCAATAACTTTGTTTGTGTCATTAAATTAATATTTAGGTCATTTTCTTCCTCCCTAAGCATATTCTTGTCCAATTAGGGTTATTAACCAATCTTGTGCATCCAATAAGTTGAGTTGTGTCATTGGATTAACATTTAGGTCATTTTCGTCCTCCCTAGGCTTATTCTTGTCCAATTAGGGTTTTTAACCAATCTTGTGCATCCAATAAGTTGAGTTGTGTCGTTGGATTAACATTTAGGTCATTTTCGTCCTCCGTAGGCTTATTCTTGTCCAATTAGGGTTTTTAACCAATCTTGTGCATCCAATAGGTGTGTTTGTGTCATTGGATGATCAATTAGGTCATTTTAGTCCGCCCTAGGCATATTCTTGTCCAATTAGGGTTTTTAACCAATCTTGTGCATCCAATAGGTGTGTTTGTGTCATTGGATGATCAATTAGGTCATTTTCGTCCTCCCTAGGCTTATACTTGTCCAATTAGGGTTTTTAACCAATCTTGTGCATCCAATAGGTGTGTTTGTGTCATTGGATGATCAATTAGGTCATTTTCGTCCTCCCTAGGCTTATTCTTGTCCAATTAGGGTTTTTAACCAATCTTGTGCATCCAATAGGTGTGTTTGTGTCATTGGATGATCAATTAGGTCATTTTCGTCCTCCCTAGGCTTATTCTTGTCCAATTAGGGTTTTTAACCAATCTTGTGCATCCAATAGGTGTGTTTGTGTCATTGGATGATCAATTTGCTCATTTTCGTCCTCCCTAGGCTTATTCTTGTCCAATTAGGGTTTTTAACCAATCTTGTGCATCCAATAAGTTTGTTTGTGTCATTGAATTAATATTTAGTTCATTTTCGTCCTCCCTAGGCATCATCTTGTCCAATTAGGGTTTTTAACCAATCTTGTGCATCCAATAGGTGTGTTTGTGTCATTGGATGATCAATTAGGTCATTTTCGTCCTCCCTAGGCTTATTCTTGTCCAATTAGGGTTTTTAACCAATCTTGTGCGTCCAATATGTGTGTTTGTGTCATTGGATGATCAATTACGTCATTTTCGTCCTCCCTAGGCTTATTCTTGTCCAATTAGGGTTTTTAACCAATCTTGTGCATCCAATAGGTGTGTTTGTGTCATTGGATGATCAATTAGGTCATTTTCGTCCTCCCTAGGCTTATTCTTGTCCAATTAGGGTTTTTAACCAATCTTGTGCATCCAATAGGTGTGTTTGTGTCATTGGATGATCAATTAGGTCATTTTCGTCCTCCCTAGGCTTATTCTTGTCCAATTAGGGTTTTTAACCAATCTTTTGCATCCAATAGGTGTGTTTGTGTCATTGGATGACCAATTAGGTCATTTTCGTCCTCCCAAGGCATATTCTTGTCCAATTAGGGTTTTTAACCAATCTTGTGCATCCCATAGGTGTGTTTGTGGCAATGGATGATCAATTAGGTCATTTTCGTCCTCCCTAGGCTTATTCTTGTCCAATTAGGGTTTTTAACCAATCTTGTGCATCCAATAGGTGTGTTTGTGTCATTGGATGATCAATTAGGTCATTTTCGTCCTCCCTAGGCTTATTCTTGTCCAATTAGGGTTTTTAACCAATCTTGTGCATCCAATAAGTTCATTAGTGTCATTGGATGATCAATTAGGTCATTTTCGTCCTCTCTAGGCATGTTCTTGTCCAACTAGGGTTTTTAACCAATCTTGTGCATCCAATAGGTGTGTTTGTGTCATTGGATGAACAATTAGGTCATTTTCGTCCTCCCTAGGCTTATTCTTGTCCAATTAGGGTTTTTAACCAATTTTGTGCATCCAATAGGTGTGTTTGTGTCATTGGATGAACAATTAGGTCATTTTCGTCCTCCCTAGGCTTATTCTTGTCCAATTAGGGTTTTTAACCAATCTTGTGCATCCAATAGGTGTGTTTGTGTCATTGGATGATCAATTAGGTCATTTTCGTCCTCCCTAGGCTTATTCTTGTCCAATTAGGGTTTTTAACCAATCTTGTGCATCCAATAAGTTCATTAGTGTCATTGGATGATCAATTAGGTGATTTTCGTCCTCCCTAGGCATATTCTTGTCCAATTAGGGTTTTTAACCAATCTTGTGCATCCAATAGGTGTGTTTGTGTCATTGGATGATCAATTAGGTCATTTTCGTCCTCCCTAGGCATATTCTTGTCCAATTAGGGTTTTTAACCAATCTTGTGCACACAATAGGTGTGTTGTGTCATTGGATGATCAATTAGGTCATTTTCGTCCTCCCTAGGCATATTCTTGTCCAATTAGGGTTTTTAACCAATCTTGTGCATCCAATAGGTGTGTTTGTGTCATTGGATGATCAATTAGGTCATTTTCGTCCTCCCTAGGCTTATTCTTGTCCAATTAGGGTTTTTAACCAATCTTGTGCATCCAATACGTTCATTTGTGTCATTGGATTAACATTTTGGTCATTTTCGTCCTCCCTAGGCATATTCTTGCTCATTTAGAGTTTTAGACCAATCTTGTGCATCCAATAGGTGTGTTTGTGTCATTGGATGATCAATTAGGTAATTTTCGTCCTCCCAAAGCTTATTCTTGTCCAATTAGGGTTTTTAACTAATCTTGTGCATCCAATAAGTTCATTTGTGTCATTGGATGATCAATTAGGTCATTTTCGTCCTCCCTAGGCATATTCTTGTCCAATTAGGGTTTTTAACCAATCTTGTGCATCCAATAGGTGTGTTTGTGTCATTGGATGATCAATTAGGTCATTTTCGTCCTCCCTAGGCTTATTCTTGTCCAATTAGGGTTTTTAACCAATCTTGTGCATCCAATAGGTGTGTTTGTGTCATTGGATGATCAATTAGGTCATTTTCGTCCTCCCTAGGCCTATTCTTGCCCAATTAGGGTTTTTAACCAATCTTGTGAATCCAATAAGTTTGTTTGTGTCATTGAATTAATATTTAGGTCATTTTCGTCCTCCCTACGCATATTATTGTCCAATTAGGGTTTTTAACCAATCTTCTGCATCCAATAGGTGTGTTTGTGTCATTGGATGATCAATTAGGTCATTTTCGTCCTCCCTAGGCATATTCTTGTCCAATTAGGGTTTTTAACCAATCTTGTGCATCCAATAGGTGTGTTTGTGTCATTGGATGATCAATTAGGTCATTTTCGTCCTCCCTAGGCTTATTCTTGTCCAATTAGGGTTTTTAACCAATCTTGTGCATCCAATAAGTTCATTAGTGTCATTGGATGATCAATTAGGTCATTTTCGTCCTCCCTAGGCATATTATTATCCAATTAGGGTTTTTAACCAATCTTGTGCATCCAATAAGTTTGTTTGTGTCATTGAATTAATATTTAGGTCATTTTCGTCCTCCCTAGGCATATTCTTGTCCAATTAGGGTTTTTAACCAATCTTGTGCATCCAATAGGTGTGTTTGTGTCATTGGATGATCAATTAGGTCATTTTCGTCCTCCCTAGGCATATTCTTGTCCAATTAGGGTTTTTAACCAATCTTGTGCATCCAATAGGTGTGTTTGTGTCATTGGATGATCAATTAGGTCATTTTCGTCCTCCCTAGGCTTATTCTTGTGCAATTCGGGTTTTTAACCAATCTTGTGCTTCCAATAGGTGTGTTTGTGTCATTGGATGATCAATTAGGCAATTTTCGTCCTCCCTAGGCTTATTCTTGTCCAATTAGGGTTTTTAACCAATGTTGTGCATCCAATAAGTTCGTTTTTGTCATTGAATTAACATTTAGGTCATATTCATCCTCCCTAGGCATATTCTTGTCCAATTAGGGTTTTTAACCAATCTTGTGCATCCAATAGGTGTGTTTGTGTCATTGGATGATCAATTAGGTCACTTTCGTCCTCTCTAGGCATATTCTTGTCCAATTAGGGTTTTTAACCAATCTTGTGCATCCAATAGGTGTGTTTGTGTCATTGGATGATCAATTAGGTCATTTTCGTCCTCCCTAGGCATATTCTTGTCCAATTAAGGTTTTTAACCAATCTTGTGCATCCAATAAGTTGAGTTGTGTCATTGGATTAATATTTAGGTCATATTCGTCCTCCCTAGGCTTATTCATGTCCAATTAGGGTTTTTAACAAATCTTGTGCATCCAATAAATTCATTTGTGTCATTGGATTAACATTTAGGTCATTTTCGTCCTCCCTAGGCATATTCTTGTCCAATTAGGGTTTTTAACCAATCTTGTGCATCCAATAGGTGTGTTTGTGTCATTGGATGATCAATTAGGTTATTTTCATCCTCCCTAGGCTTATTCTTGTCCAATTAGGGTTTTTAACCAATCTTGTGCATCCAATAGGTGTGTTTGTGTCATTGGATGACCAATTAGGTCATTTTCGTCCTCCCTAGGCATATTCTTGTCGAATTAGGGTTTTTAACCAATCTTGTGCATCCAATAGGTGTGTTTGTGGCAATGGATGATCAATTAGGTCATTTTCGTCCTCCCTAGGTATATTCTTGTCCAATTATGGTTTTTAACCAATCTTGTGCATCCAATAGGTGTGTTTTTGTCATTGGATGATCAATTAGGTTATTTACGTCCTTCCTAGGCTTATTCTTGTCCAATTAGGGTTTTTAACTAATCTTGTGCATCCAATAAGTTCATTTATGTCATTGGATGATCAATTAGGTCATTTTCGTCCTCCCTAGGCATATTCTTGTCCAATTAGGGTTTTTAACCAATCTTGTGCATCCAATAGGTGTGTTTGTGTCATTGGATGATCAATTAGGTCATTTTCGTCCTCCCTAGGCTTATTCTTGTCCAATTAGGGTTTTTAGCCAATCTTGTGCATCCGAAAAGTTTGTTTGTGTCATTGAATTAATATTTAGGTCATTTTCGTCTTCCCTAGGCATATTCTTGTCCAATTAGGGTTTTTAACCAATCTTGTGCATCCAATAGGTGTGTATGTGTCATTGGATGATCAATTAGATTATTTTCGTCCTCCCTAGGCTTATTCTTGTCCAATTAGGGTTTTTAACCAATCTTGTGCAACCAATAAGTGTTTAACCAATCTTGTGCTTCCAATAGGTGTGTTTGTGGCAATAGATGATCAATTAGGTCGTTTTCGTCCTCCCTAGGCTTATTCTTGTCCAATTAGGGTTTTTAACCAATCTTGTGCATCCAATAGGTGTGTTTGTGTCATTGGATGATCAATTAGGTCATTTTCGTCCTCCCTAGGCTTATTCTTGTCCAATTAGGGTTTCTAACCAATCTTGTGCATCCAATAAGTTGAGTTGTGTCATTGGATTAACATTTAGGTCATTTTCGTCGTCCCTAGGCTTATTCTTGTCCAATTAGGGTTTTTAACCAATCTTGTGCATCCAATAGGTGTGTTTGTGTCATTGGATGATCAATTAGGTCATTTTCTTCCTCCCTAGGCTTATTCTTGTCCAATTAGGGTTTCTAACCAATCTTGTGCATCCAATAAGTAGAGTTGTGTCATTGGATTAACATTTAGGTCATTTTCGTCCTCCCTAGGCTTATTCTTGTCCAATTAGGGTTTTTAACCAATCTTGTGCATCCAATAGGTGTGTTTGTGTCATTGGATGATCAATTAGGTCATTTTCGTCCTCCATAGGCTTATTCTTGTCCAATTAGGGTTTTTAACCAATCTTGTGCATCCAATAAGTTGAGTTGTGTCATTGGATTAACATTTAGGTCATTTTCGTCGTCCCTAGGCTTATTCTTGTCCAATTAGGGTTTTTAACCAATCTTGTGCATCCAATAGGTGTGTTTGTGTCATTGGATGATCAATTAGGTCATTTTCGTCCTCCCTAGGCTTATTCTTGTCCAATTAGGGTTTTTTACTAATCTTGTGCATCCAATAAGTTCATTTGTGTCATTGGATGATCAATTAGGTCATTTTCGTCCTCCCTAGGCATATTCTTGTTCAATTAGGGTTTTTAACCAATCTTGTGCATCCAATAGGTGTGTTTGTGTCATTGGATGATCAATTAGGTCATTTTCGTCCTCCCTATGCTTATTCTTGTCCAATTAGGGTTTTTAACCAATCTTGTGCATCCAATAGGTGTGTTTGTGTCATTGGATGATCAATTAGGTCATTTTCGTCCTCCCTAGGCTTATTTTAACCAATCTTGTGCATCCAATAAGTTCATTTGTGTCATTGGATTAACATTTAGGTCATTTTCGTCCTCCCTAAACATATTCTTGTCCAATTAGAGTTTTAGACCAATCTTGTGCATCCAATAGGTGTGTTTGTGTCATTGGATGATCAATTAGGTTATTTTCGTCCTCCCTAGGCTTATTCTTGTCCAATTAGGGTTTTTAACTCATCTTGTGCATCCAATAAGTTCATTTGTGTCATTGGATGATCAATTAGGTCATTTTCGTCCTCCCTAGGCATATTCTTGTTCAATTAGGGTTTTTAACCAATCTTGTGCATCCAATAGGTGTGTTTGTGTCATTGGATGATCAATTAGGTAATTTTCGTCCTCCCTAGGCTTATTCTTGTCCAATTAGGGTTTTTAACCAATCTTGTGTATCCAATAGGTGTGTTTGTGTCATTGGATGATCAATTAGGTCATTTTCGTCCTCCCTAGGCTTATTCTTGTCCAATTAGGGTTTTTAACCAATCTTGTGCATCCAATAGGTGTGTTTGTGTCATTGGATGATCAATTAGGTCATTTTCGTCCTCCCTAGGCTTATTCTTGTCCAATTAGGGTTTTAAACCAATCTTGTGTATCCAATAACTTTGTTTGTGTCATTGAATTAATATTTAGGTCATTTTCGTCCTCCCTAGGCATATTCTTGTCCAATTAGGGTTTTTAACCAATCTTGTGCATCCAATAGGTGTGTTTGTGTCATTGGATGATCAATTAGGTCATTTTCGTCCTCCCTAGGCTTATTCTTGTCCAATTAGGGTTTTTAACCAATCTTGTGCATCCAATAAGTTTATTTGTGTCATTGGATTAACATTTAGGTCATTTTCGTCCTCCCTAGGCATATTCTTGTCCAATTAGGGTTTTTAATTAATCTTGTGCTTCCAATAGGTGTATTTGTGTCATTGGATGATCAATTAGGTCATTTTCGTCCTCCCTAGACATATCCTTGTCCAATTAGGGTTTTTAACGAATCTTGTGCATCCAATAGGTGTGTTTGTGTCATTGGATGATCAATTAGGTCATTTTCGTCCTCCCTAGGCTTATTCTTGTCCAATTAGGGTTTTTAACCAATTTTGTGCATCCAGTAGGTGTGTTTGTGTCATTGGATGATCAATTAGGTCATTTTCCTCCTCCCTAGGCTTATTCTTGTCCAATTAGGGTTTTTAACCAATCTTGTGCGTCCAATAAGTTTGTTTGTGTCATTGAATTAATATTTAGGTCATTTTCGTCCTCCCTAGGCTTATTCTTGTCCAATTAGGGGTTTTAACCAATCTTGTGCATCCAATAGGTGTGTTTGTGTCATTGGATGATCAATTAGGTCATTTTCGTCGTCCC
Source organism: Cicer pinnatifidum (assembly GCA_037974775.1). Classification (NCBI taxonomy): domain Eukaryota; kingdom Viridiplantae; phylum Streptophyta; class Magnoliopsida; order Fabales; family Fabaceae; genus Cicer; species Cicer pinnatifidum. The sequence continues at coordinate 10,917 of JBBPBR010001132.1, read as the reverse complement.
TAGGCTTATTCTTGTCCAATTAGGGTTTTTAACCAATGTTGTGCATCCAATAAGTTTGTTTGTGTCATTGAATTAATATTTAGGTCATTTTCGTCCTCCTTAGGCATATTCTTGTCCAATTAGGGTTTTTAACCAATCTTGTGCATCCAATAGGTGTGTTTGTGTCATTGGATGATCAATTAGGTCATTTTCGTCCTCCCTAGGCATATTCTTGTCCAATTAGGGTTTTTAACCAATCTTGTGCATCCAATAAGTTGAGTTGTGTCATTGGATTAACATTTTGGTCATTTTCGTCCTCCCTAGGCTTATTCTTGTCCAATTAGGGTTTTTAACCAATCTTGTGCATCCAATAGGTGTGTTTGTGTCATTGGATGATCAATTAAGTCATTTATGTCCTCCCTAGGCATATTCTTGTCCAATTAGGGTTTTTAACCAATTAGGTCATTTTCGTCCTCCCTAGGCTTATTCTTGTCCAATATGGGTTTTTAATCAATTAGGTCATTTTCGTCCTCCCTAGGCATAATCTTGTCCAATTAGGGTTTTTAACCAATCTTGGGCATCCAATAGGTGTGTTTGTGTCATTGGATGATCAATTAGGTCATTTACGTCTTCCCTAGGCTTATTCTTGTCCAATTAGGATTTTTAACCAATCTTGTGCATCCAATAACTTTGTTTGTGTCATTGAATTAATATTTAGGTCATTTTCGTCCTCCCTAGGCATATTCTTGTCCAATTAGGGTTTTTAAACAATCTTGTGCATCCAATAGGTGTGTTTGTGTCATTGGATGATCAATTAGGTCATTTACGTCCTCCCTAGGCTTATTCTTGTACAATTAGGGTTTTTAACCAATCTTGTGCATCCAATAACTTTGTTTGTGTCATTAAATTAATATTTAGCTCATTTTCTTGCTCCCTAGGCATATTCTTGTCCAATTAGGGTTTTTAACCAATCTTGTGCATCCAATAGGTGTGTTTGTGTCATTGGATGATCAATTAGGTCATTTTCGTCCTCCCTAGGCATATTCTTGTCCAATTAGGGTTTTTAACCAATCTTGTGCATCCAATAAGTTGAGTTGTGTCATTGGATTAACATTTAGGTCATTTTCGTTCTCCCTAGGCTTATTCTTGTCCAATTATGGTTTTTAACCAATCTTATGCATCCAATAAGTTCATTTGTGTCATTGGATTAACATTTAGGTCATATTCGTCCTCCCTAGGCATATTCTTGTCCAATTAGGGTTTTTAACCAATCTTGTGCATCCAATAACTTTGTTTGTGTCATTTAATTAATATTTAGGTCATTTTCGTCCTCCCTAAGCATTTTCTTGTCCAATTAGGGTTATTAACCAATATTGTGCATCCAATAGGTGTGTTTGTGTCATTGGATGATCAATTAGGTCATTTTCGTCCTCCCTAGGCTTATTCTTGTCCAATTAGGGTTTTTAACCAATCTTGAGCATCCAATAAGTTGAATTGTGTCATTGGATTAACATTTAGGTCATTTTCGTTCTCCCTAGGCTTATTCTTGTCCAATTAGGGTTTTTAACCAATCTTGTGCATCCAATAAGTTCATTTGTGTCATTGGATGATCAATTAGGTCATTTATGTCCTCCCTAGGCATATTCTTGTCCAACTAGGGTTTTTAACCAATCTTGTGCATCCAATATGTGTGTTTGTGTCATTGGATGATCAATTAGGTCATTTCCGTCTTCCCTAGGCTTATTCTTGTTCAATTAGGTTTTTAAACCAATCTTGTGCATCCAATAAGTTGAGTTGTGTCATTGGATTAACATTTAGGTCATTTTCGTTCTCCCTAGGCTTATTCTTGTCCAATTAGGGTTTTTAACCAATCTTGTGCATCCAATAAGTTCATTTTTGTCATTGGATTAACATTTAGGTCATATTCGTCCTCCCTAGGAATATTCTTGTCCAATTAGGGTTTTTAACGTATCTTGTGCATCCAATAAGTTCATTTGTGTCATTGGATTAACATTTAGGTCATTTTCTTCCTCCCTAGGCTAATTCTTGTCCAATTAGGGTTATTAACCAATATTGTGCATCCAATAGGTGTGTTTGTGTCATTGGATGATCAATTAGGTCATTTTCGTCCTCCCTAGGCATATTCTTGTCCAATTAGGGTTTTTAACCAATCTTGTGCATCCAATAGGTGTGTTTGTGTCATTGGATGATCAATTAGGTCCTTTACGTCCTCCCTAGGCTTATTCTTGTCCAATTAGGGTTTTTAACCAATCTTGTGCATCCAATAGGTGTGTTTGTGTCATTGGATGATCAATTAGGTCATTTTCGTCCTCCCTAGGCTTATTCTTGTCCAATTAGGGTTTTTAACCAATCTTGTGCATCCAATAGGTGTGTTTGTGTCATTGGATGATCAATTAGGTCATTTTCGTCCTCCCTAGGCTTATTCTTGTCCAATTAGGGTTTTTAACCAATCTTGTGCATCCAATAGGTGTGTTTGTGTCATTGGATGATCAATTAGGTCATTTTCATCATCCCAAGGCTTATTCTTGTCCAATTAGGGTTTTTAACCAATCTTGTGCATCCAATAACTTTGTTTGTGTCATTGAATTAATATTTAGGTCATTTTCGTCCTCCTTAGGCATATTCTTGTCGAATTAGGGTTTTTAACCAATCTTGTGAATCCAATCGGTGTGTTTCTGTCATTGGATGATCAATTAGGTCATTTTCGTCCTCCCTAGGCTTATTCTTGTCCAATTAGGGTTTTTAACCAATCTTGTGCATCCAATAGGTGTGTTTGTGTCATTGGATGATCAATTAGGTCATTTTCGTCCTCCCTAGGCTTATTCTTGTCCAATTAGGGTTTTTAACCAATCTTGTGCATCCAATAGGTGTGTTTGTGTCATTGGATGATCAATTAGGTCATTTTCGTCCTCCCTAGGCTTATTCTTGTCCAATTAGGGTTTTTAACCAATCTTGTGCATCCAATAGGTGTGTTTGTGTCATTGGATGATCAATTAGGTCATTTTCGTCCTTTCTATGCTTATTTTTGTCCAATTAGGGTTTTTAAGCAATCTTGTGCATCCAATAAGTTCATTTGTGTCATTGGATGATCAATTAGGTCATTTTCGTCCTCCCTAGGCATATTCTTGTCCAACTAGGGTTTCTAACCAATCTTGTGCTTCCAATAGATGTGTTTGTGTCATTGGATGATCAATTAGGTCATTTTCGTCCTCCCTAGGCTTATTCTTGTCCAATTAGGGTTTTTAACCAATCTTGTGCATCCAATAGGTGTGTTTGTGTCATTGGATGATCAATTAGGTCATTTTCGTCCTCCCTAGGCTTATTCTTGTCCAATTAGGGTTTTTAACCAATCTTGTGCATCCAATAGGTGTGTTTGTGTCATTGGATGATCAATTAGGTCATTTTCGTCCTCCCTAGGCTTATTCTTGTCCAATTAGGGTTTTTAACCAATCTTGTGCATCCAATAGGTGTGTTTGTGTCATTGGATGATCAATTAGGTCATTTTTGTCCTCCCTAGGCTTATTTTTGTCCAATTAGTGTTTTTAACCAATCTTGTGCATCCAATAAGTTCATTTGTGTCATTGGATGATCAATTAGGTCATTTTCATCCTCCCTAGGCATATTCATGTCCAACTATGGTTTTTAACCAATCTTGTGCATCCAATAGGTGTGTTTGTGTGATTGGATGATCAATTAGGTCATTTTCGTCCTCCCTAGGCTTATTCTTGTCCAATTAGGGTTTTTAACCAATCTTGTGCATCCAATAGGTGTGTTTGTGTCATTGGATGATCAATTAGGTCATTTTCGTCCTCCCTAGGCTTATTCTTGTCCAATTAGGGTTTTTAACCAATCTTGTGCATCCAATAGGTGTGTTTGTGTCATTGGATGATCAATTAGGTCATTTTTATCCTCCCTAGGCTTATTCTTGTCCAATTAGGATTTTTAACCAATCTTGTGCATCCAATAGGTGTGTTTGTGTCATTGGATGATCAATTAGGTAATTTTCGTCCTCCCTAGGCTTATTCTTGTCCAATTAGGGTTTTTAACCAATCTTGTGCATCCAATAGGTGTGTTTGTGTCATTGGATGATCAATTAGGTCATTTTCGTCCTCCCTAGGCTTATTCTTGTCCAATTAGGGTTTTTAACCAATCTTGAGCATGCAATAGGTGTGTTTGTGTCATTGGATAATCAATTAGGTCATTTTCGTCCTCCCTAGGCTTATTCTTGTCCAATTAGGGTTTTTAACCAATCTTGTGCATCCAATAGGTGTGTTTGTGTCATTGGATGATCAATTAGGTCATTTTCGTCCTCCCTAGGCTTATTCTTGTCCAATTAGGGTTTTTATCCAATCTTGTGCATCCAATAACTTGGTTTGTGTCATTGAATTAATATTTAGGTCATTTTCGTCCTCCCTAGGCATATTCTTGTCCAATTAGGGTTTTTAACCAATCTTGTGCATCCAATAGGTGTGTTTGTGTCATTGGATGATCAATTAGGTCATTTTCGTCCTCCCTAGGCTTATTCTTGTCCAATTAGGGTTTTTAACCAATCTTGTGCATCCAATAAGTTCATTTGTGTCATTGGATGATAAATTTGGTCATTTTCGTCCTCCATAGGCATATTCTTGTCCAACTAGGGTTTTAAACCAATCTTGTGCATCCAATAGGTGTGTTTGTGTCATTGGATGATCAATTAGGTCATTTTCGTCCTCCCTAGGCTTATTCTTGTCCAATTAGGGTTTTTAACCAATCTTGTGCATCCAATAGGTGTGTTTGTGTCATTGGATGATCAATTAGGTCATTTTCGTCCTCCCTAGGCTTATTCTTGTCCAATTAGGGTTTTTAACCAATCTTGTGCATTAATAGGTGTGTTTGTGTCATTGGATGATCAATTAGGTCATTTTCGTCCTCCCTAGGCTTATTCTTGTCCAATTAGGGTTTTTAACCAATCTTGTGCATCCAATAGGTGTGTTTGTGTCATTGGATGATCAATTAGGTCATTTTTCTCCTCCCTAGGCATATTCTTGTCCAATTAGGGTTTTTAACCAATCTTGTGCATCCAATAGGTGTGTTTGTGTCATTGGATGATCAATTAGGTCATTTTCGTCCTCCCTAGGCTTATTCTTGTCCAATTAAGCTTTTTAACCAATCTTGTGCATCCAATAGGTGTGTTTGTGTCATTGGATGATCAATTAGGTCATTTTCGTCCTCCCTAGGCATATTCTTATCCAATTAGGGTTTTTAACCAATCTTGTGCATCCAATAGGTGTGTTTGTGTCATTGGATGATCAATTAGGTCATTTTCGTCCTCCCTAGGTTTATTCTTGTCCAATTAGGGTTTTTAACCAATCTTGTGCATCCAATAAGTTCATTAGTGTCATTGGATGATCAATTAGGTCATTTTCGTCCTCCCTAGGCATGTTCTTGTCCAACTATAGTTTTTAACCAATCTTGTGCATCCAATAGGTGTGTTTGTGTCATTGGATGATCAATTAGGTCATTTTCGTCCTCCCTAGGCTTATTCTTGTCCAATTAGGGTTTTTAACCAATCTTGTGCATCCAATAAGTTGAGTTGTGTCATTGGATTAACATATAGGTCATTTTCATTCTCCCTAGGCTTATTCTTGTCCAATTAGGGTTTTTAACCAATCTTGTGCATCCAATAGGTGTGTTTGTGTCATTGGATGATCAATTAGGTCATTTTCGTCCTCCCTAGGCTTATTCTTGTCCAATTAGGGTTTTTAACCAATCTTGTGCATCCAATAGGTGTGTTTGTGTCATTGGATGATCAATTAGGTCATTTTCGTCCTCCCTAGGCTTATTCTTGTCCAATTAGGGTTTTCAACCAATCTTGTGCATCCAATAGGTGTGTTTGTGTCATTGGATGATCAATTAGGTCATTTTCGTCCTCCCTAGGCATATTCTTCTACAACTATGGTTTTTAACCAATCTTGTGCATCCAATAAGTTCATTTGTGTCATTGGATGATCAATTAGGTCATTTTCGTCCTCCCTAGGCATATTCTTGTCCAACTAGGGTTTTTAACCAATCTTGTGCATCCAATTGGCGTGTTTGTGTCTTTGGATGATCAATTAGGTCATTTTCGTCCTCCCTAGGCTTATTCTTGTCCAATTAGGGTTTTTAACCAATCTTGTGCATCCAATAGGTGTGTTTGTGTCATTGGATGATCAATTAGGTCATTTTCGTCCTCCCTAGGCTTATTCTTGTCCAATTAGGGTTTTTAACCAATCTTGTGCATCCAATAGGTGAGTTTGTGTCATTGGATTAATATTTAGGTCATTTTCGTCCTCCCTAGGCTTATTCTTGTCCAATTAGGGTTTTTAACCAATCTTGGGCATCCAATAAGTTTGTTTATGTCATTGAATTAATATTTAGGTCATTTTCGTCCTCCCTAGACATATTCTTGTCCAATTAGGGTTTTTAACCAATCTTGTGCATCCAATAGGTGTGTTTGTGTCATTGGATGATCAATTAGGTCATTTTCGTCCTCCCTAGGCTTATTCTTGTCAAATTAGGGTTTTTAACCAATCAAGTGCATCCAATAGGTGTGTTTGTGTCATTGGATGATCAATTAGGTCATTTTCGTCCTCCCTAGGCTTATTCATGTCCAATTAGGGTTTTTAACCAATCTTGTGCATCCAATAAGTTCATTTGTGTCATTGGATGATCAATTAGGTCATTTTCGTCCTCCCTAGGATTATTCTTGTCCAATTAGGGTTTTTAACCAATCTTGTGCATCCAATAGGTGTGTTTGTGTCATTGGATGATCAATTAGGTCATTTTCGTCCTCCCTAGGCTTATTCTTGTCCAATTAGGGTTTTTAACCAATCTTGTGCATCCAATAGGTGTGTTTGTGTCATTGGATGATCAATTAGGTTATTTTCGTCCTCCCTAGGCTTATTCTTGTCCAATTATGGTTTTTAACTAATCTTGTGCATCCAATAGGTGTGTTTGTGTCATTGGATGATCAATTAGGTCATTTTCGTCCTCCCTAGGCTTATTCTTGTCCAATTAGGGTTTTTAACCAATCTTGTGCATCCAATAGGTGTGTTTGTGTCATTGGATGATCAATTAGGTCATTTTCGTCCTCCCTAGGCTTATTCTTCTCCAATTAGGGTTTTTAACCAATCTTGTGCATCCAATAAGTTCATTTGTGTCATTGGATTAACATTTAGTTCATTTTCGTCCTCCCTAGGCATATTCTTGTCCAATTAGGCTTTTTAACCAATCTTGTGCATCCAATAGGTGTGTTTGAGTTATTGGATGATCAATTAGGTCATTTTCGTCCTCCCTAGGCATATTCTTGTCCAATTAGGGTTTTTAACGAATCTTGTGCATCCAATTGGTGTGTTTGTGTCAATGGATGATCAATTAGGTCATTTTCGTCCTCCCTAGGCTTATTCTTGTCCAATTAGGGTTTTTAACCAATCTTGTGCATCCAATAGGTGTGTTTGTGTCATTGGATGATCAATTAGGTCATTTTCGTCCTCCCTAGGCTTATTCTTGTCCAATTAGGGTTTTTAACCAATCTTGTGCATCCAATAAGTTCATTTGTGTCATTGGATTAACATTTAGGTCATTTTCGTCCTCCCTAGGCATATTCTTGTCCAATTAGGGTTTTTAACCAATCTTGTGCACGCAATAGGTGTGTTTGTGTCATTGGATGATCAATTAGGTCATTTTCGTCCTCCCTAGGCTTATTCTTGTCCAATTAGGGTTTTTAACCAATCTTGTGCATCCAATAAGTTCATTTGTGTCATTGGATGATCAATTAGATCATTTTCGTCCTCCCTAGGCTTATTCTTGTCCAATTAGAGTTTTTAACCGATCTTGTGCATCCAATAGGTGTGTTTGTGTCATTGGATGATCAATTAGGTTATTTTCGTCCTCCCTAGGCTTATTCTTGTCCAATTAGAGTTTTTAACCAATCTTGTGCATCCAATAGGTGTGTTTGTGTCATTGGATGATCAATTAGGTCATTTTCGTCCTCCCTAGGCTTATTCTTGTCCAATTAGGGTTTTTAACCAATCTTGTGCATCCAATAGGTGTGTTTGTGTCATTGGATGATCAATTAGGTCATTTTCGTCCTCCATAGGCTTATTCTTGTCCAATTAGGGTTTTTAACCAATCTTGTGCATCCAATAAGTTGAGTTGTGTCATTGGATTAACATTTAGGTCATTTTCGTCCTCCCTAGGCTTATTCTTGTCCAATTAGAGTTTTTAACCAATCTTGTGGATCCAATAGGTGTGTTTGTGTCATTGGATGATCAATTAGGTCATTTTCGTCCTACCTAGACATATTCTTGTCCGATTAGGGTTTTTAACCAATCTTGTGCATCCAATAGGTGTGTTTGTGTCATTGGATGATCAATTAGGTCATTTTCGTCCTCCCTTGGCTTATTCTTGTCCAATTAGGGTTTTTAACCAATCTTGTGCATCCAATAGGTGTGTTTGTGTCATTGGATGACCAATTAGGTCATTTTCGTCCTCCCTAGGCTTATTCTTGTCCAATTAGGGTTTTTAACAATTCTTGTGCATCCAATAGGTGTGTTTGTGGCAATGGATGATCAATTAGGTCATTTTCGTCCTCCCTAGGCATATTCTTGTCCAATTAGGGTTTTTAACCAATCTTGTGCATCCAATAGGTGTGTTTGTGTCATTGGATGATCAATTAGGTCATTTTCGTCCTCCCTAGGCTTATTCTTGTCCAATTAGGGTTTTTAACCAATCTTGTGCATCCAATAGGTGTGTTTGTGTCATTGGATGATCAATTGGGTCATTTTCTTCCTCCCTAGGAATATTTTTATCCAATTAGGGTTTTTAACAAATCTTGTGCATCCAATAGGTTTGTTTGTTTCATTGAATTAATATTTAGGTCATTTTTGTCCTCTCTAGGCATATTCTTGTCCAATTAGGGTTTTTAACCAATCTTGTGCATCCAATAAGTTTGTTTGTGTCAATGAATTAATATTTAGGTCATTTTTGTCCTCCCTAGGCATATTCTTGTCCAATTAGGGTTTTTAACCAATCTTGTGCATCCAATAGGTGTGTTTGTGTCATTGGATGATCAATTAGGTCATTTTCGTCCTCCCTAGGCTTATTCTTGTCCAATTAGGGTTTTTCACCAATCTTGTGCATCCAATAAGTTCATTTGTGTCATTGGATGATCAATTAGGTCATTTTCGTCCTCCCTAGGCATATTCTTGTCCAACTAGGGTTTTTAACCAATCTTGTGCATCCAATAGGTGTGTTTGTGTCATTGGATTATCAATTGGGTCATTTTATTCCTCCCTAGGCTTATTCTTGTCCAATTAGGGTTTTTAACAAATGTTGTGCATCCAATAAGTTCATTTGTGTCAATGGATGATCAATTAGGTCATTTTCGTCCTCCCTAGGCATATTCTTGTCCAATTAGGGTTTTTAACCAATCTTGTGCATCCAATAGGTGTGTTTGTGTCATTGGATGATCAATTAGGTCATTTTCGTCCTCCCTAGGCTTATTCTTGTCCAATTAGGGTTTTTAACAAATCGTGTGCATCCAATAAGTTCATTTGTGTCATTGGATGATCAATTAGGTCATTTTCGTCCTCCCTAGGCATATTCTTGTCCAACTAGGGTTTTTAACCAATCTTGTGCATCCAATAGGTGTGTTTGTGTCATTGGATGATCAATTAGGTCATTTTCGTCCTCCCTAGGCTTATTCTTGTCCAATTAGGGTTTTTAACCAATCTTGTGCATCCAATAGGTGTGTTTGTGTCATTGGATGATCAATTAGGTCATTTTCGTCCTCCCTAGGCTTATTCTTGTCCAATTAGAGTTTTTAACCAATCTTGTGCATCCAATAGGTGTGTTTGTGTAATTGGATGATCAATTAGGTCATTTTCGTCCTCCCTAGGCTTATTCTTGTCCAATTAGGGTTTTTAACCAATCTTGTGCATCCAATAAGTTCATTTGTGTCATTGGATGATCAATTAGGTCATTTTTGTCCTCCCTAGGCATATTCTTGTCCAGTTAGGGTTTTTAACCAATCTTGTTCATCCAATAGGTGTGTTTGTGTCATTGGATGATCAATTAGGTCATTTTCGTCCTCCCTAGGCATATTCTTGTCCAATTAGGGTTTTTAACCAATCTTGTGCATCCAATAGGTGTGTTTGTGTCATTGGATGATCAATTAGGTCATTTTCGTCCTCCCTAGGCTTATTCTTGTCCAATTAGGGTTTTTAACCAATCTTGTGCATCCAATAGGTGTGTTTGTGTCATTGGATGATCAATTAGGTCATTTTTGTCCTCCCTAGGCTTATTCTTGTCCAATTAGGGATTTTAACCAATCTTGTGTATCCAATAACTTTGATTGTGTCATTGAATTAATATTTAGGTCATTTTCGTCCTCCCTAGGCATATTCTTGTCCAATTAGGGTTTTTAACCAATCTTGTGCATGCAATAGGTGTGTTTGTGTCATTGGATGATCAATTAGGTCATTTTCGTCCTCCCTAGGCTTATTCTTGTCCAATTAGGGTTTTTAACCAATCTTGTGCATCCGATAAGTTTGTTTGTGTCATTAAATTAATATTTAGGTCATTTTCTTCCTCCCTAGGCATATTCTTGTCCAATTAGGGTTTTTAACCAATCTTGTGCATCCAATAGGTGTGTTTGTGTCATTGGATGATCAATTAGTTCATTTTCGTCCTCCCTATGCATATTCTTATCCAATTAGGGTTTTTAACCAATCTTGTGCATCCAATAGGTGTGTTGTGTCATTGGATGATCAATTAGGTCATTTTCGTCCTCCCTAGGCATATTCTTGTCCAATTTGGGTTTTTAACCAATCTTATGCATCCAATAGGTGTGTTTGTGTCTTTGGATGATCAATTAGGTCATTTTCGTCCTCCCTAGGC